>VUQH01041722.1:0-18474 GCA_015106775.1 Etroplus canarensis | reverse complement strand
AATCCACCGCCGAACTGTGCAAAATGCACGACAGTGTGCAAAATAAGCTTACATTTATATCACACAGAGGGCAAAAATTAAACAATAAATATGCGCGATCTGGCATAAAACGCATAAACAAACATACCTCGCTGGCTGCACACAACCAAGAGGGAATGAGTCCACTTGCATAACAAAAGGTCTTCAACAGAAAATGTATAATCCATGTCAACTTGAAAAAATAGCACTTCTTAAACTTTAGCGGACTGTAACTTATCCCGCTCTTAATGAAAAAAGGTGCAACAAGTAAAACATGTCCCGTGCAACACAAAGTGAAAACACACTTTCCAGGTTTCCACATAGTGCCAATACAAAAACAAAGTATTCATAAAATGAATCACATAAAATGTATGTAAACAAAAATGTATATCAATAACGACATCATTATTATGGCAGTTACAGTTCCAAAACAATGACAATAATAATAACAATCACAATCACGTCACAAGATCATGGCAAAGTGATCATCTGCACTACATCACAGTACTGTGTGAAATGTTCATCAGTCCCAGAAAGTACACCACAGTTCTGTGTGTCACAAAATATCCCTGCATAACGTTCATCATTCAAAGAAACGAAAGCACAGTTCACTATCCTCAGTCCTGCTTGCCCTACTAGTTGTCATCAGGGCCACGGAGGCTTTCGGGAGCGTTTGCAGAAGAGGCAGAAGTGTTATGGAAAGGCGGGATGTCCGCACGACAATGCAGACAAGTTCCTGAAGGTGTCAGGAAGTTCATTTCCGCGTCCAAATTTTGGTCGAGTCTAAAATTTTGCCCTCTCCAGAAGGCGCAGAAACGCTGGGAAGTGGTCAGGAATGATAAAGATAGTGAAAGGAAGCTTTCAAAAATATGCGGAGAGGTTGCGGATTTACTAAATTTGCATTCCTCGTCTTGTCCGTGCCCTAGTGGACGCTAGGTTTAAGGGAGCCTAATAACATGCAGAAAAAGTCCCTTATGTAATGAGTGAATTGTGGAGATGCTTACAATTATGTGAAAAAGAATGTTTTCATAGGACTCTATGCATTCCTGTGTAAAAATAAGTACACCCCATGATTCTATAGCTTGTAGAACCACCTTTAGAAGCATTAACTTGAAGTAACTGATTTCTGACTTTACCAGTCTTTCACATTGTTGTGAAGGAATATTTGCCCACTGTTCTTTACATCATTACTTCAGTTCATTGATGTGTGCGAGTATTCTTTTATTCACAGCTCTCTTAAGGTCCCGCCAAAGCATTTCGGTCGAGGTGAGGTATGGACTTTGACTGGACCACGGCAACACGTTGATTCATTTCTTTTTCAGCCATTCTGTTATAGATGTGGTGTGCTTGTGATCACTGTCCTGCTGCATGACCCAATGTCAGCCAAGCTTTAGCTGTTGGACTGTTGGCCTCAAATCTGTCTTTAGAATACTTTGGTACACAGAGGAGTTCATGGGCAACTCAAAGACTGCAAGGGGCCCGTCCAACCCTTCCAATAAGGCCATACCTGTTAAGACTTTTTTCTAATCATGAACTTAAACATTTCACATGCAAACTGATACCTGTACAGTCTGAGATTTAACTCTTGTGTTTTTGGAATTTCTAAGCAATGCACAGTCCAACCTTTGGATGAATTTCCTGTGACATATACTCCTTAACACACACTCGAATGCTGCAGATCAGCAGCTGCTTTTACAGAGGTGGTCACACTGACTGATAATCAGTTAATCAAGAGCATTTGATCAGCAGCACCTGGCTGCTGCTTATCCTCTTAATTTCTATGAAGCAGTAGGGATGTACTTGATTTTTCACAGGACTCTGTGTTTACATACGAATATACGACTGTATATTCGTATGTAAACTGGAGAGTGAGACATTTAGTGAATAAATTACATTTTGCTTCAGTGGGTACGGAAAGTATTCAGACCCCTTTAAATTTTTCACTCTTTGTGTCATTGCAGCCATTTGCCAAAATCAAAAAAGTTCATTTTATTTCTCATTAATGTACACTCAGCACCCCATCTTGACAGAAAAAAACCAGAAATGTAGACATTTTTGCAAATTTATTAAAAAAGAAAAACTGAAATATCACATGGTCATAAGTATTCAGAAAATTTCTACATTTCTGGTTTTTTTCTGTCAAGATGGGGTGCTGAGTGTACATTAATGAGAAATAAAATGAACTTTTTTGATTTTGGCAAATGGCTGCAATGACACAAAGAGTGAAAAATTTAAAGGGGTCTGAATACTTTCCGTACCCACTGTATTGCGTTTTGGAATGTTATTCTTAGGAGTAGCGTCCTAATGGTCCAGATGCCTCCAAAGTTACTTTGGTCCATAACTATTTACAGTACTTGAAATCAGCATGCTAACTAACCCTGCCAAAACACAGTGGATAAAACACAATTTGTAGACAGGCTTTCCAAAGCTAGTGATCAAATATCTCTGCTGTCACTGACAAAATAAAAAGTTGAAATAAATATCTTGTGTGTGTGGGCTGAGAAAAAAAATCCTTAAAATCCACATGTTCTGGCTGACAAAATATGGTGTCAAATCTAAAAGACAAAAAAGGCTAGGCGCCAAAATGAAAACATCCCATCCTATCACTCAGTATCAGTGAGCAATGGGGGCTGATGTTATTCCAGTAAGACTATAATTAAAGCCTCCATCTCATCTATGTCTTAAAACACATACACACAAGCACACACTCACGCACACATCTGGGGAATCACAAAAATGCTTTGTTCCTCCCACCCACCTCAAGTCCATCAAGGGGTGTGTGTGTGTGTGTGTGTGCTATTTTTTTTTTGGGGGGGGGTATAAAATCATTCTTAATTACACATTTGTCACATGAAAAGAATTCTACCTACTTTGTATGAGCTCTAGCAGTCTGATTAATTCAGAAATCCTCACATTCCAACTGCTCATTATACACCACAAACTTCCACTCCTCACTGTCTTTTTTATCTGTGTCTTCCCCCATTTCATTTCCTTCCCTCGTTCCTTTGGTCCTTGACATCTTTCAGGTTTTTCATTTTAGTGTACTGATGTATGCTTGCCAGATCCAGTAGCCACAGAGGCAAGCTTTTCCTTGGGGACTCAAGGTTTGACAGCACACATAGGCTGTCAGTGTTCACTGCTGGCTAATGATGATAGGACAATTAGAGTGGAGAGGTACAATCGGTTTCTTGCCATTTATGTACCTCTCCAGATATCATCTATAGAAGTGTCCTTGTTATATCAGAAATCATCTTTTAAAATCTTTACATAGTGAGCTTTGGCCAGGTTTACCCTTAAGCAATACATTTGCTATTCACTGTTTTTAATACCAGAGCCTACTGACTAATAATGGTATAAAGACTAATGTCAAAAAGCATGCAAAATAATAGCACATAGCTGTCAAGTCTAAAAATCTGATTAAATTTGATTCAAGAGATGTCAGGTCACATATTATCCGCATATGTTTTTCAATGAACATTTAAATTATTTGGTGGTAATATCATTGTAATTAAGACAGCCACACAACATCCACTACACGTACATAGACTAATAATACTGAACTGCATTTGTTAAATGTTAAGAAATGTGTGGTGTAGTGGTTTACACATTCGCCTTTGAAGCGAAAGGTCCCTGGTTTGATTCCAGGTGGGGGCACAAGTCCCTCTTATCATGGAGGGTTGCAGTGTAAAACCTCTGCCAAATTACCAATGTGGATTAATCCACTGTGGCGACCCCTTGGGGAGAAAACAAGGGAGCAGCTGAACATTTATGCTGATTATACATATAATTAGTGTTTCTGGAGCTGGGTCCCAATTTGTGTTGCATGGTGCACTTCTACAAACCTCTGGTTAGCACTGGCGCCTCACAGAAAGAAAGTTATGGGATTGAATCTGCTGGTTGTCTGAGGAGCTTGCTGAGGCACTGAGGAGAAAGAGATGTCCTCCACTTTTTAACGAAAAAAAAGACATAAAAAGATTTCTTTTTTCAGGCATCTTTTGATCAACCTTTCATCAGACAACTTGTCAACTTTCACTTTTTAACCAAATCTCAACTTTGTTTAGATGTTTGATGCAAAGTAGTCCTCAACATCTTTTCAGTGAGTTAGGGCTGAGTGGTAAGATGCCAATTAGTGGCTTATCGTTTGAAGTAACTTGTGCAAATTGAAGTTTAATCTATAGTTTTTAAATTCCCTTTACCAAAGTGTCAGTAAGTTGTTGGTTAAGATTTTAAAAAGCTTAATTTGAAAATCTAAAAAACCATGTAAGCAGAGTATTTACTTTATGTGAAAATGTGGATACATCCCACTCAAGAGGAAAGGTCATGTTTTGAACCATATTTATTTTTGCAATACCACTACTAGTCTATAGTGTCCATGAGCACTACAGTATAAAAGAAAGTCTAATCTCACTTCTGTTGTAAAACAGTGTTCATCTGTTTGAGCTATTTCCATCTGATTCCTTTGTGAGCTTACAGGAAAGCACAGGTCCACTACATCCCAGGAGATACTAAATCGTAGCATCACAAAGACAAACAACATCTGTTTACTTTCAAACACTCTCTAGCAGAGCTGCAGCCATGGTGGACATATCACACATACAGGCTGAACAAAGAAGTGTGGTATCTGTATCACATAGTGATCGCCAATCTGAGTCGTGTTTTACAAAGTACCCCTATAAGGTTTACTTTGCTTAGAATCTATAAAAGTGAGAGTCCTTGGTGAGAGCAGAGCCAAGCTTTGCAACTTTCCACCAGAAAAAGGGTGCTTTGTGTTGGTCAATATTTCTCACCATAATAATTCTTTAACTGAAAAGATCAAGGAGCAGGGAGGAAAAAGTAGGTCTGTCTGTTTTTTTTTTCCTGTTTTTTTTTAACATGGCATATTTCCAATCAATACAGTTATTTTGGCTTCACCGATCATGCTAAATTTGCGCATATTACCTCCACTCCTTCCATTTGGGGAAAAAAAGACACACAAAACAAAATAGAAGTTCTTTTTATCAGTTTGGCTAGCACAAGCTCCCTGAAGCTTTCAAAAAAAAAGAGGATTTTTACACGAGTTACTTTCAGTTTAAATAGAGATCAAGCGAAATTAGTCACATGAAACAGCCATTTTGCTAACTTCAACAGGCAAGTCCTGGAGGTGGTGGTCCACCTCACAACAATCAACAGTTAGAAAGACCACAACAGTAAGACTGTACACTCTGTTATTTACATGCTCAGTTAAGGCTGTTAAAATGAGTAAGAAGTTATTTTATGTGTTGGATATAGTACATCTGTCATCCACCAAGTGATTATATGTATTCTTGATACACTAAAATTACAACTAATTTCTGTGTTTGCATTTGTTGAGGCTTGAAAAAAAAGCATCTAAAAATATTCTTCAAATCTGCAAAGAGGTTACGTTAGTCTTCCCAGTAAAGTCCCATTGTTCTGAGAGGCTGTTTATTTCTTCAAATCTGTACAATAGAAGTGATGTCTTCAGAGTTCACACAATAAACCACAACAGCAAGGTTTACTGGAAATACACCAGGGTGAAATAAACACATTTCATCATGGCGAATACCCTGGCAGTCTTGCAGTTGAATAAATGAAATACATTCGTGTGTGTGTTTGCTGACATGCTCAACCATAGCAGGTTACCACCAGTGACACATGAAAGATTCATAGCAGATGTGACCAAAGCATCTCAGAACAGGAACTTGTATTCCTTAGGGGCTCTGACACACATACACACAGCCAACCCCAAACCAACTGAATAATCACTGTTTTGTTTTATCGACATTTGGCTTCTGAATACATACCTTCAGGCACCAAAGATGGACAGAACACAAAAACACATCTGGGACTGCAGTCTTCATTTACAGGGTTGCACAACACCAACACCATCTCACCCAGGTGCTTCAAGACATGGAAAGCTTCATGAACCACAGCCTATCATGAAAACACAAATACTGTACCCCTGCTCTAGGACAATGCATTTTATCATACTATATGACTGTATTAGCGACTAAACATGTAAGCACTTGCCACTGGTGTGACTAGAAATGTCTCTCCTCAAAGCATGTTCTTTTGGCCAGCGTGCCACATGCAGCTAGACCGCCCACCCAGTGTCTCTGACAGCAGAGCGAGCAAATTAGCCTAACTGACTTGACCTAACCACATGGGGAGTGAGAACAATTGGAGAGTGTCTCTTCTCAAAATTCTGCAACATCATCTGCCTCTCACCCTCTTTTCCTCTAGGATTCTAGCCAGACACTCTCAAAAAACAAACACAGGTGAGATAAAATAGATATAAAAAAACATTAGAAAAAACAACCCCCATCCAGTTAGGACACTATATAAAATTAAAGTAAAATCAGAATGCAATAATTTGATAATAATTTAAACCTAATACTTAATATAAAATAAGAGAGGAACTGTGTAACAATGTATCTGTTTCATTAAGTAGCTGTCTGATTTGCTTTCTCTCACTTCAGTTCACTATACCTTCATTACCCATTTAGCACATCATAGGGAGTCATGATGTGAAATCAAATTGGTGGGGTATCTGCTCATTTTAATAAAAATATTGCTGTTTGACACTAGTGTATCAATAATGTATTTAATTTTTCACTTCAATTTTTAGGTTAATTTAATCATTGGTCATGAAAAACATTACATTAAATTCCACACAAATCCAAAACTGAAGCATCTTCTCTAACTGTCCTAGATCTCTGGATCCCTTTCACTCTAACTTTCAAACAAACTTTGTTTGTGACAACGTTGTGTGTCCACTGTAGTGTGTCTAACATTATGCAGCTGGGTTGTATATACTAATCTAGTCTTGCTGTTGATTTAATAACACGAACACTAATGCAAGCCTGCAGCATTAAAATCAAATCAGTTACATGATTTGGCCTAGCTGGAGATGAGGAATGAAATCTTCAACGTGATGGCAGAATGGTCAGTTGTTCTTATGTCCAACTGAAGACAGCCACTCAGAAGTGCTGTGTTGTATACTTAAAACAGAAATAAGATCAAAAACTACTGTATATAAAATAATAAACTACATAACCTTAAACTATTATTTTAGACAGAGAAACAACTAAGAAAGCCAGCAGAGAGAGAAAGATTAAATACATATTTAAATAAAGCACATGTTTTATGGGTTTAAGCCCAACAATCCCAGGTGTCTATTTTGTCTTATTAAAACGGAATGGGATGCGTTAGCAGTATGCTGTAAACACTAAATGATAACCACAGAACTAGATCTTTCTAGTTCTGTGGTGTGTCAGTCACTGAGCAAAACACAGAAATGGGTCTCCAAACCTCTAGCCTATATGATAGGTACAGTGATGCCGCAAATAATATGGGACAATTAATGCCAGCCTTATAGAATTGTTGATTATATTCACTAGCTCTCTATCCTCTATCCTCATTAATTATTTACATATCAATCAGACCACTTAAAGATAACTCATACAATAAAATATTTTGTGAAGACAGAAGTGATTTGTGCCTGTAAACTTGTGTTCAAGAAAATGTTAATTAAGGGTAGATACCAGAAATCCAAAAAAATTTTTTTAACACAAAATCACATGACTAACTGTGCATGTGGCTGCCTGGATATGAAACCCATCAATTCAACTGAAGTCTTTAGGGGACACACAGGAAGCAACTTGCTTGCTGACCGTCGCTTTGCAGCTGACAGCTAGTCGCTAGTAGACGTTCCATTCTCCAGTAACCTAGGTAAACAAGGCAGTAATGTATTTACCACACTGATATATGTCAAACAACAGTATCTTTCACTCTTATTGGTAGTAGCTTCAATCTCTCATGTCAAAGTTGAGAAAAGCTTAACTCAGGACCCACCCACTCTGTGTCACAAGCAGTTTTTGCTCTTGTACAGTAGTATGCAAAAGTCTTGAGCCACCCCTCATTTCTTGATATTTTGCTAGTTAGGTGGTACATAGTTGCAATGATTTATTGAAATATCTACAAATGAAAATGGAAATGCAGCACATAAAGCAAAAACAGAGTATATACAATTCTAATGAGTTTGAAACTCAATATCTGGTATGACCACCTTTAGTCTTGAACACAGCCTGAACTCTCTTAGGCAAGCTTTCTTGGAATTTCTTTAACCAGCCTTCAGGGATAGTTCTCCAGGCTTCTTGAAGGACATTACAAAGTTTTTCTTGGGTTATCAGCTGGCTTTTGTTCCATTCTCTTTCAAGATAATCCCAAATAACAAATATGGATCTGTCGCTCCATAAGAACTTGTCACTGATTTTTAGTCCATTTCTTGTGTAATTTGGCATACCCCAGCCTCTTCTCCCTGTTTCCCTTCTTTAAGAATGGCTTCTTGACAGCCACACTTACACTGAGTGGTGTTTCTGATGAGGCTTCAGCAAAGAGTCGATGGATAAACTTATAGGCCAGATGTATTTCTCAGGTTCTGTGTCAGGTCTTCTATGGATTTCCTCCTAGTTCTTAAGGACATGACTTTCAGATACTGTTCATGTGCTAAAGATATTGTTTATGCCTGCCACTTCTTCTTCAAGTAAATTCCCCCCTGGGGATTAATAAAGTATTCTGATTCAGATTCTTCTTCTGTCCTGCAACCCAGCCACAGGAAGGGGGGGTACAAGCAAGAGTACTCCAAGTGCTGGTCCCAAGCATTGGTTAATGGGGAGGGTTGTGTCAGGAAGGGCATTTGGCATTGTCCAGTTTTCTCAAACTTTTAAAGACACACTGCACACCATGCTGAGATATGCCACATTGTTGGCTAATAGCTCTTTGGAAATCGCCTTGTTGATGCAAAAATACTTTTTTAAGCCAGTCAAATTGTGTTATCTTTGGCATTTTTTGTAGCTTCACCTGAAGAAATGGGAACAAATGATGCATCTTGCAACAGGCTACTAGTAACAAAGTGCCTAAAGATCCAAGTTCAAATTAGTTCTTTGCTAAGTTCTGTCATGCACAGACACTACATTGGTTCATCTCATGTGTTATGTGGATTTTTTAATCCCTGAATGATTTATCAGTCTGTGTTAAGTGGCTTAACACAAACAAAACATTCCTGTAAAAATGGTCAGGTACAAGGACTGGGCTGAAAAAGCAGCCAATGTCCAAAGAAAAAAATGAAACACCTTCAGAAAGACTGAAGAACTATTTCTCAAAACCACTTTAAAAATTACAAGAAAGTCTGGTTCCTTAGAAACAAAATATAATGAAATGTGGGGTGGCTTGGGACTTTCACACAGTACTGGAGCTTGAAGTTACTGAATGCCATTGACTTTATTGGGTCTCTGGTCACCTTGTTGCGGTGAATGACTTTCTGTGTAGACACCTCATAAAGGTCTCTTTCATAAAGGTTGGGGGTAGATTGGATCAGGTGGATTCAGTTCTTCGAAGACTGGAGTCAAACCTGTAATAAGCACTGGTTATTTCAAGAAGGCCACAGGACAGCTAAATAAGAACGTTTTACTTTGACATGGTTTTAAACAACCACTCAAAATTCTACAACCTGCTTTTGCCTTTTTAAAAGAAAGTTTTGATAAGAAGTGCTGTATCATATCTCTGCCATTTTGACAATATCTGACAATATACTTTTACCCCAAAGTTGGAAGCATAGAATTCTGCAAAATGTCTCCATGAGCTGAAACATGAAACTCAACGCAAAGAGTTGTGCTGATGTTAATGCCAGAAGAGGTTTAAAACTAAGTGAGTAGAGCACTGGTGACTTTAACGCACTATGGGCCTCAGCATTCAGGGACCCTGCTCTGTAACTTTTCATGATCTGGCACTTCGCGGCTAAGTTGCTTTAGTTCCTAAATGCATTCTCTTTGCAAGAATATCACTTACAGTTGATTGTGGAATATCTAGGACAGAAGAAATTTCCCACTCTGGCCTGTTGCACAGGTGGAATCCTGTTACAGCACTACCCTCAAATTTACTGAGCTCTTTAGAAACAGATTCTTTCACAGATGTTTGTCAAGACAGACTGTGGCCAAACACATACATCAAAGACGGACAGACAGACAGTCAGACAGACAGACAGACAGACACACAGACAGACAGATAGACAAAGAATGCGAATGCATTACAACATTGCAGACATTCTCATCAGATGGTGCATATTAGAATAGTAACTTGTCAGCAGCATCCCAAAACAATAAAACAGCAGTCGACAGACAGCTTAGCCCATCAGCACACTGTTAAATTACAGCCATCAGCACCCCCCTCCCCCTCTGGATCTAAACTCTCATCTCTAGCACCAGGAGAACAATCTGCAGAGTAATTAGCCTCCACCAACAGACAGTTACAGAGAGAAGGAGGACGTTTGGCTTGATTAAATTATTAAACCACACAAACAAAAAACAAAAGCAGCATCAAAGAGGCACTGCGGCTCTCCTTCAAAGCTCCTCGCTGTTCCCTAAATACAGAATACAGAGAACGTCTTCTCCCAAGCCACTAGTTGGCATAATTAGCTAAATGTGTGCATTTGTGCACGGGTGTGTGTTAGTGTGTATGCGTTTGCTGTGATTGGACCCATTTCTCCAACTGCTATCTAAAATAACCAAGCGGTTAACGACAACATGATGCCAGGGACCCTCCCACCGCCACCCCTCCCCCACACCAACAGACACACACATCACACACGTCTACACGCATACACATTAAACAATACTCTAATTACAACATTTATAACTCCCTCTTGCCTCCCCAGTCTCCCCAACCCCCAACCCACAAATCTGTGAATCTGGAATTGAATTTAGCCCAAGTTGAGGGCTGTGCTGGCATGAAAAGACTATTTGATTAGAACGGCAGTTGTTTCATTTGTGGTGCAGCAGATTGCAGAGCCTCTCTATCCGGTGTGCAATCTGTATTCATTACTCGGTGTAAAAGGATGATCCATGTCCTGACACCAGGCTCATCATTTCATGCAGATGCACAGCAGCTCCACAAGGCCCTTACCGAGTCACCATAAAATGCCTCCTGCTGAGACCTCACAATGATCCTCTCCTATTTTTTTCTCTGCTTACTTTCTGTCTCTCTTCCCTGCCTTCTTTTCCACTTTCCTCAATTCAAGCTTATTATCTTTCTCTGATTACTTCTTGGACGAGGATGAATGAAGTTCGGATAAATAGGGGATTAGTTGGCAAGTTTTATATTTACAAAAAACTTTACTGTAAATAGGACTGTGTTGGAAACTGCCACTGGTTTGTATAAATCAACAGTATAACATTAATAAACACTGCAGATTTATAAAAAAAAAAAAAAAGTGGAGTACAATTGCTTTATGGAAGATTGCATTTAACTGTGCCAATATAACAGGAACATTTTTTAATATTAACAAAATTATCACAGACCTCTCAAGAAACTGCAACTCACTCCTCTCATTTCTCACTCTCTCTTTGTCTCCCCAGTGCCTTCGTATATTTCTTTTAATTCCATGCTGTGCCTTGCAACCATTTTCTCTCCAGTCAAGGACTGCAAAGGTCTGCTGCCAACTGCCACAACAAGCCTCTAAGTCAAGTCCATCACAAGAGATACAGCATTTTAAACTACACTGTATCTGGCCTCTTTACTTAATGTGCATGAATAGCCTCTATGTAGGATTCACAAATTTGTGTATATGAATGAGTATTTATGTGTGTATATGTACTGTTGGAGGTTAATTTATTCACTGCTTTAAAATATATAGATCTTAATGAATTCACCTAATTTAAACATACTTTGAGATCCAGAGGCTGGGGGAGACATGTATATTGTAACTGTGGCAAGGGAAACAGCATTCAGTAAGTATAGTGATTTTCTTTCACTTGCATTTGTTCTGTCACTGCCTATCTAGTGATGAACTGCAGGGTTACAAAGGATTTTAGTTTTAAGATTAATTACATTTATATGAAAGAAATAAAGTTATCATAAAGATCTATGCCAAATTGTTCAGATTTTTTTATAATCAAGTCCTGTTCCTATGTTTACAGACTGTATATAAAAGATGTACATAGCCACTACCACATCAACTTTTTTTGAGCCAGAAGTGGCCATATTCACAAAAAAAGATAACGTACTAAGTTACAGTCATGTGAAAAAGAACCTTTTTACAGGACTCTAACACTAAATACACTAAACACAACACAACACTAAATATACCCCATAATTCAACAGCCTGTAAGAACCACCTTTAGCAGCAGTAACTTTAAGCAATAATTTTCTGTTTAATTTTATCACTCTCACTACGTTGGGGAAGAGTTTTGGCCCACTCTTGAGTTCACTGAGGTCTGCAGGTCTTGGTTTATGCACAGTACTGTTATGGTCACACTACTGCATTTCAGTCAAGGTGAGGTCTGGACTTTTATTGGGCCATAGCAACACTTTGATTCTTTTCTTTTTCAGCCATTCTGTTGTAGATTTGCTGCTGCGCTTGAGATCATTGTCCTGTTGCATGAACTGATTTCGGCAACGCTTTATCCGTCAGACAGATGGCCTCACATTTGACTCAGAGTTCATGGTTGACTCAATAACTGCAAGGTGCCCAGGACCTAACATACAACATAACAAGTTCAAATCATCACCTCTCCACCAATCTGCTTGACAGCTGGTATGAGGTGTTTGGGATGATATCTTGTGTATTGTTGTATTTGCCAGACATGGCACTGTGAATTATGGCCAAACATACACTCTTTGGTCTCCTCTGAACAAAGGACATTGTTCCAGAAGCCTTATTGGTCATCTTCACAAACCTAAACAATGCTGACATGTTTTTTTTTTTCAGACAGAAAAGGCTTTCTCCTGGCAACCCTTCAAATGAAGCCACACTTGTTGAGTGTTTCTAGTTCTACTGTTATGAACTTTAAGACTTAACAAGCTAACTGAGGCCTGTAGAGTGTGAGATGTAGAGTTATTATAGTTTGGCATTTTCTAATTAGTTTTTAATTTTTATTTCATTTTGAGTTTTTGTTTTGAATTCACTTGTTGATGATTAGTTAATCAAGTACATATGATCAGCAGTACCAGGCTGCTACTTAGTGTTCTAATTCTCATGGAAGATGTAAGGGTGTACTTAATTTTTCACAGGACAGCATAGAGTCCTTTAGACATGACTATGTCAGGTAAGGCTAGCAAGCTTGGTTAGCAAGCTGCACCCATGGATTGCATGGATGTACTGCACAAACAGATAATTATTGCTAAATAACATACAAATAAAGCACTAGAATTTCACTCACTGTTTGGCCAATCAAACAACATTATTAGTTAGATTATTGCATTTAGGCTTCACCTCAGATACTTGAATTATCCTAGAGGAAGCTTAGGAGACAGCCATCAGGTACAGCCAAAAAAGCATTTTTGCTATAGTACTAGGCTCTAAATGGATTGCCTTCTGATGGCTATAGTTATGGGATAACACACCAGCCCAATTACAGATGTCCCTATGCCCAGCGAATATGTCACAAGCTAAAACTGCTTTATGATCTGAACAAAAGCTGAGGTTGTCAGGTGTCTCTATATTCCAAAATTTATTTTATAATTACATTTTTTCAAAGGGAGCGTTAAAGGAGTAAAGACAGGGCAAGAAACTTAAGTATTTGGTATACAAATTCAATAATGCATTTTTTAAGCTTTTTTAAGTCTTTGGAAACTGTGAGCCAAGAGTCATGCATAAGTCTCTGGTGTTTGAATAAAGAGAATCTGATTGCCTAATAAAAAGTGTTCCTGCTTTATTTCAAAACATGCCCTTAAGCTTTGTATCTCCTTCTTAAAGTGAATCAAGCTAAAAAAAAAATAAGGCAATGAATTTTGATAGGGAACCTTGCATCAGCAGAGATAACCTAGGGACAACTCATTTCACTATCAGGGAGACAATTTGAAAATTCATTCTGTCTTGTTGTCATATCCTTTTGTCCATGTCATTATGAAGTGATCTAGGGAGCATCAGCTCTGACAATAAGTAAGTCTTAACAGAACAAGGTCACTCACGATACCCTATACTCTCTG
The DNA here is from genome assembly GCA_015106775.1 of Etroplus canarensis. Lineage (NCBI taxonomy): Eukaryota > Metazoa > Chordata > Actinopteri > Cichliformes > Cichlidae > Etroplus > Etroplus canarensis. The sequence goes on along the minus strand of VUQH01041722.1, from coordinate 4,473 downwards.
ACACAAATATCTGATGTCTAACCACACAAGTCTTTCCTTAACTTCCTTACTGGGTGTGAAACCAGGATCCTAAACTTTCTGGGGTCATGTGGTGTGTTTGAAGTGAACTAATCCCCTTGGCAGAGTCACATAGAAACCAGAGTCTCTCCTTTAGACACTGTAAGGAATGGAAGCTTAAAAATGAACTTCCAAAGAAGACGACCAGAAGCCCAGGATACATGCCTATCTACCTAGTGCCATATGCTGCACAGGCAGGGAGGGAAAAAAGGCAATGCAAAGGAATACAAATGAAGGGGTGGGGGGTGGGGATGGGGGGGCAGCAAGCATGTGAGTCAATGTCTAGAAGTCTAATCCTAGGGCTTTGTATCCACCAAACCCTCCCATAAGCAAAACCAATGTGATCCTGCTACAAGTAACTGCTACCAACCAGCTGTTTGTAGTGTATGTTCATGGCCATGCTACGTCAGCAGTGATTAGCCCATGTTCATCCAATGCGATCATCAGAGATCTGTCTGTCCTGTTGTTTCTCTGTCACTGCTGAAGGACATCGCAACAGACACGGCAGTGGAAAGATGCAAGGAGTACAGAGAAAGAAAGGATGAGACAGAGGTAGAACAGACAGGGGAGTTGGAGGTTTCCTAAACACCGCTACAAACCTGAGAAGACGGGAAGAAACAGGGGTGAAGTTCAATGTGTTGATCAACACAAAAATTGCAGAGACAGGCCTTCTAGACCAGGGCACTGCCTGAAGCTGATGGCGGAGTGAGCTCAGTTAAAAAATCTATTATAACATCTATTATGTAGGCTACCATTGATGCTACACCTCACAACCAGCAGCTGATTTCCCAGAACAACTGCTTCCACGAGCAAGAAAATTCTCATAAATACACCAGTCATAATGCTGCTTTCTGTACCCTCCATTCCTGCTCTGTTTCTTTTGTACTGTATAGGAAAAAACAAAAACAAAAAACAAACAGAAACCTATTACAGTACATCCCTTCCATTACCCTGCTCTTGCTTTTTACCTCCTTATCTTCTGGTGTACTTACGACTTTTAAAGAGGCTATATTATGGGTTTCCCTTTCTTTTAGTCTGCTATATAGCACTTTGTGTAGGTATTGTTGGCAGTTCAAGCTTTTCTTTTGTTATTTAACAATGTCAATATGTAAAATATATTATATAATATTTAATATTGCTCGGCTAAGGGTCAGTTTGGCAGTTTTTCACAGTTGGCCATTTTAATTTACTCACTAGCGCTACTGTTAACTCTAAAATGTCTCTGCCAGGGGCATAGTACATCACATGTTCTCTCACAAGCTTACTAAAGCTTGCCACTATGCTCCAACAAGAAATGAGACAGAGAGCTAGCTCCACAATGAAATTAACTTTAAGTTAGAAAGTACACACTAACTTAATGTTTAAACTGCATTTTAGACAAAAGTCAACAAATTTCATCGATTTGTAGAAACAGCACATCGAGTGTTTCGACTCCACTCCAGTTATTTTTACCTCAGAGAAAATAAGAATCACTGTTCAGTTTGAATAACTTTTTTGTTTTAGTTTGGATCCAAATGATCCCATTCAAACATCAAAATCACACAAAACACAACTAACCAACCAATCAAGGTAGCACTGGACAAACATCAGAAAGAAATCTGTAAAACTGTTTTTAAAAAATGTACTCAAAAAATGTAGCAACTCCTGACTGAGAAACTAAGTGCCTTAAAACATTACCTATGAAATTGATTTTTTTTATACTGATCAGTCTGTTTTAAAAAAGTGCTTCTGAAGCCTCACATTTTACTTTTAATAGAAGATACTGAGATATATATTGAGCCTAAAACTACAAAGATATGACCTGCTCGTCCATATGACCAGCCATAATAAGAGAAAGATAACAGAAAATTATGGAACTTTAAAACTGATTTGAAACCACAAACAAACAATGCATACAGCAATAGACCCTTAAGGGAGGACAAATAAAACATTCCTAAAAAATAATGACATGCAGGAACAATGTACAGTTTGAAAAAAAATATATTAAATTGACAGAAGTATGTGAAGGTGGTGCAGGAAATGTATGAGGACAGTAAGACAGTTGTACGGTCATATTCCAGAACTGCAACCTACCTGGAGAGTCCAGAATTTATGTGTTCAGTGCTTAAAGACATAGCCAAGGTAAGAAAGGCTGAAATCCAACCACCACTGAACAAGACTCATAAGTTAAAACACCAATACTGGGCCAAGAAATATCTGACAACAGATTTTTCAAAGGTCTTATGGTCTGATGAGATGAGAGTGAGTCTTGAAGGGCCAGATGAATCGGCCCGTGGCTGGATCAGCAATGGGCATAGAGCTTCACTCCAACTTAGACGCCAGCAAGATGGAGGTGGGGTACTGGTGCGGGATGGAATAATTAAAGATGAGGTTGTTGGACCTTGGACCTTTTCGGGTTGATGAAGGACTCAAACTCAACTCCCACACCTAGTGGCGGTTTCTAGAAGACACTTCCTTCATGCACTGGTACAGGAAAAAGTCTGCATCTTTCAAGAAAACCATGATTTTTATGAAGGACAATGCTCCATCTTATGCATCAAAGTATTCCACTGTCTGGCTAGTCAATAAACACCCTAAAGATGAAAGAATAATGACATGGCCCCCTTCCTCACCCGACCCTATTGAGAACTTGTGGGCCCTTCTTAAATGTGAGATGTACAGTGAAGGAAAACAGTACACCTCTCTGAACAGTGTCTGGGAGGCTGTGGTTGCTGCTGCACAAAAAGTCGATGGTTAAGAGATCAAGAAACTGATAGACTCCATGGATTGAAGACTTTTGAATGTTAATGAAAAGAAGGGTGGCTAAATTGGTCACTAATCTATTTTTGAAATGTCAGAAATGTTTATTTGTAAAGTTTGAGTTGTTTGTTTACTATCCCCACTTTAACAGATGAAAATAAACAAGTAAGATGGGAATATTTTTGTTTTTATTTGAGTTGCATAATACCTCTGCACACTAATAGTTGCCTAAAAATTGTGCCCACATTTTTGTACAAAAGCCAAAACCTCACTTTCACTTTATTAAATATTCAGGTTTGAGTTTAATTAATATTTTGGATTGACCAAGGGCACTGTTGCTGTTAAATAATAAAACTAATCATTAAAAATGCAACTTGCCTAATAATTGTGTACACAGTGTAGTATTGTAATAGCATGCCACCTTTGCAACAAATCATTTTGTGAAATTTCTTCCCTTCTAGATATTCCATGAACAAATGTAAGTGGTATTACTGAAGTGTTGAGGAACCACAGTAACTCAGCCAAAGATTGGCAGGCCACATAAAGTTACAGAGAAGTGCTGCTGAGTGCTGAGGTGCATAGTGGGTAAAAGATATCAATGTAGAGTTCCAAACCTCCCCTGGAATTAACATCAACAGAAAACTGTGCATGAGGAGCTCCATGGCATGAATTTTCATTGTCAAGCAGCTATGTATAAACACAATGCGAAGTGCCTGACGGATTTGTGTAAAACACGCCACCACTGAATTCTGGAGCAGTGAAAATGTGTTCTGTGGAGAGAATCACATTTCTCTATCTGGCAGTCTGATGGCTGAGGCTGACCTGGGCCCCTTAGTTGTAGTGAAAAGAAATCCTAATGCTTCAGCTTACCAAGACATTTTAGACAATTCTATTCTTCCAACTTTGTGGGAACAGTATGAGGAAGGTTATTTTCCATTCTAGCATTACTGTTCCCCAGCGCACAAAGCAAGGTCCATGAAGGCATAGCTGGATGATTTTGTTGTAGAAGAACTTGAGAAGCCCACCCAGAGCCCTGACTTCAACCCCATCTTGACCTCAACCCCACCCTAGCCTTTGGGATGAACTAGAACAGAACGTCAGTGTCTGACCTCATAAATGCTTTTCTGTATGAATGGGCAAATAATCCCACAGACACACTCCAAAATCTTGTACAAAACCTTCACAGAAGAGTGGAAGCTGTTATAGCTGCAAAGGGGGGACCAACATCATATCAATGTCTATGGATTTAGAATCAGATGTCAATCGGATTTCTGTGAGCTGCAGGGAGAGGACATTGATGGGCTCACAAAATTAATCACTGACTACATCAACTTCTGCACGGATGCAATAATCCCTTCAAAAACTGTGAAGTGATACCCAAACAAACTTTGGGTGACAAAGGACATCAAAGCACTTCGCAACAGGAAAAAGAGGGCCTTCAGGAAGGGAGATAAGGAAGAGGTGAGAAAAATTCAAATGTAACTGAAAAGACCAATCAGAGAGGCCAGGGACAAATACAGGAGGATGCTGGAACGTAAACTCCAACAGAACAACATGAGGGAGGTCTGGAGTGGTATGAAAACAATCACTGGGATGAGACAGAATAGTGGCAGCCCCCCCCCCCCCCCCCCCACCCCCCCCCCCGCGCGCCCCCCCCCCCCCCCACCCCCCCCCCTC
>VUQH01041720.1:0-13955 GCA_015106775.1 Etroplus canarensis | reverse complement strand
TTTACATATGAAAAAGACGGTGACACCTTGTTTGACTTCCAAACCTGTCCTTTGAGAACTGTTTCCTCTCCATGTCTACAGTCAGAAACAGAATGCAACCTTCCCCTTGTCGACGACTGGGTGGCAGAATTCAGACCGCAGTCTCCCGAGTCACTGGAGTCTCAGAGTGAAATGAGGTCCCTTTCACCTGACTCACCAGTTCCTCAGTTCAGATGTCCATATGAGTGCAGTGTGGAATTGTCACGGCAAAGACCATTTACACCTGAATCAGCAGTTTCGGACTGGGAGGGTAGTGATTTGTGTCTAGAAAGGATGTTTGACGAGATCAGACCAGCATCCCCTCAGTCAGGTTCATCTGACTTTGAGCTGGATAATCCATCTACTGACAGAGCACTGTCTTCAGAGTCTGTGTCTTCTGATTTTGACTTTTCACTCTTGCATGACTGGCTGGTAGACTTGAGAGCATGCTCCCCAGAATCTGTGGCATCAGTTGAGCAATATTTGTCTTGGTCCGTGGCATTTGGCCAACTATACAATCAGCATTGTAACTACTACTTGCAATATTCTGATTGTAGACCCAAATCACCTCTTTCAACAATGTCAGATGTTGAAGATGTGGACTGTTGCCTTGATCAAATGTTACATGACAACAGACCAGATTCACCAGATTCATATTCAAGTGTTGAAGCCAAACACTCAGGCATACCTTTAAACGCACCACTGGTGCTGTCTGCTGCAAAACCTTTAACCTATGCAGAGGTTGTAAAGGGCTTCTCATATGAAACTCAGTGTGATCCAGATTCCTCCACAGCATTTGTGGCTTCAGTAGAACCCTGTTTTCAGTTTGAATTTGGTCAATCAACCAGTCAACACTGTAATTTTTTCTTGAGCTATCATGAAAATCGACCCACATTATTTCTTTCAGCATTATCAGATACTAAGGATTTTCAATTTAGTGACAGAGAAATGTTATACAACCATCAGCAAGATTCCACACAGTCATTTCCTTTTGATGTTGAAGGTAGAAACTCAAGCATATCCTTAACAGCATCCCCAGTTTTGTCCACTGCAGCGCCAAATGCAGATATTGTTTGCGGAAATCAAGAAAATCCAACCTCGGTCAAGCCTTTTTCATCCGAATTTACATCATTTTCTACCAAGACTTTTGTCCCAATATGTGAGCCAAAGTACAAGCTTACCCAGCCAAACCTTGCATCCCCATTTTCCTTGTCATCAGCGCCACATGAAATGACATTTCTTAAGGAATGCAGTATCAATAGCAAGCCTTCTTTTGGCAAACTAATGTCACAGTTGTTTGATCCAATGTATAAGGGAAAATGTTCTTGTTGTGATAGAAAATTGCTTGAAAGCACCAAAGGAAATTAATCGAGCATCATTACTTTTAGTCTACAAAAAACATTCTTTTATAATAGTAAAAGAAACAGTTAACAGCTGACTCTTTTTCAAGGTGTTCTTACATTTGCCTCTCTGTCAGTAATTCGGTATAATAAATATTGTGTATGGCATATTATGCCCCTGCATTGCTGTACTGAAGACACCCCTAATTCTGCCTTAAGGCAGTTAACTTCTGATTTGAGTCTCCTCTTACACATACAATATTTAAACGGGTTATCACAGTTATTACTCAGAATTCATGCCTTTAACCTCACTAAACACACTTTTGCGGAGGCTAACTAGTTATCACAACAGGGTCATTGGGTCAGCTCAAAACTAGCTTTACACGTACTTTTTTATTATCTGCTAGTGCCTCAGTTAGTGATTGTGGCTGTGCTTTGAGTTTTTTGTTTTGTTCAGTTCTCGAGCTCTGTGTTTCAATGTCAATGCCAAGACAATCATATTCCACCAATATGGGATTTATCCACACCAGTCAAATTTTACTCAGCTCAGGTTTGCTCATTTTGTCACAAGCTTCAGTGCTTAACTCTGGAAAGGCATAAAAAAAGTGACAGTATTCTGAAATATCTTCTTCTATGTTAATTACAGTCACAGCTATACATTCTGAAGCACAGACTACACAAACTGGAACCACTGATGCAGAACCCATAACTCCTTACCAATATACAAATGACCATTTTTTGTTTGTTTATTTTTTGTCAAGCTTCTTCCTTTAATTCCAAAGAATCTAGACTAGATGAGGGTAAATCACACTTCATAGCCAGTTTTACAAATTCTTGAGTCACAAGCCATCTCTGAAAAACAATGGTTTTCATCGTGCTGTTTGGCTGGAGGAGGCTTCCCATGAACAAACTCAAGCAAGCAAAGAGTTTGTGAAATGAACACAAAAGGACAGACCCTGAATCATAATCAGTGAAGATGCACGTCCAAGACTTGTTTTCTCAAGTACATGAAAAGAAAATCCACAAGCAAGTTCAAGAGAACAAATTCCATCATGTTGGTAAGACAGCGCAAGCTCTTGCATATCAGTGAATGCAGTGCTGGTTTCAGAAGTAGTGAATACAGAAATATAATAAAGCGTGAATATAGATCTGCTCCTTAAGCTTCTACTAATAACAAACTAAGGCTCTCTTGCCATGGCATGTTTGCATTAGAGTAGATGGAATGATCTTTTATTGAAATAAAATTAATCAAAAGTACCAAGACCATGTCTTAATGACACGAGCTTTTCTTTTTTTAATTACTGTAGTTGTAATAAGTTGCGTAGCTGTATTTACATGTTCACTCAACAACCAGAGAAGTCTAAATTTGCCACAGCTAAAGGCATCTATTGTTTGTTAGATTTTTCTTCTGGTTTGTAAGGCATACACTTCCACTTTTTTTAATAACAAAGCTAAAAAAAAGGATCCTGCTCTAGTGGCACCTGTAATGTTAAATTGCTTATTCCCATATACATAAATTCATTGTAAAAACCTACATATTTTGCTTTCTCAGATGAAAGACACAACACCATGGGTTGGTTGTGTTAATTCTAATGTTCATCTGGTGTTATTTTGTAACTTTTTTTCATGAAGCTTATCTTATATAGGGAGGCTTTTTTTATAATTGCAAAATTATTATTAGAATAATCTAGACTTGCAGAAACCAATAGCATTTGACTATGATAAGTATTATAAACTGGTGGGTGACTGACTTTACAATATAACATGAAAGTGACTATTTGCTTAAAATTAGTGCAAAATAACACATCCATCTTCATGTTACTCCAAATATTTTGTACCATGCTATCATATGCTGTATGGACAAAAGTATGGGGCCACCTACACCTGCTGTAGCTTTCATGACATCCCATTCTAAATCCATAAGCATAAATATGGAGTTGGTTCCCCTTTGCAGCTAAAACAGCTCCCACTCTTTTGGAAAGGCTTTCTACAAGATTTAGGAGTATATCTGTGGGAACTTTTGCCCTTTCATCCAGAAGCACATTTGTGAGGTCAAATACTGATATTGGATGAGAGGACCTAGTTTGGAATCTCAGTTCTAGTTCATCCCAAAGGTGCTGAATGAGGTTGACGTTAGGGCAATACTATAGCATTATCTTTCCTCCACCAAATTTTGTTGGCACAATGCAGTCAGGCAGGTAACCTTTTTCTGGCATTCACCAAGACCAGATTCGTTCAGCAAACTGCCAGAGAAGCGTTTTATCATCACTCCACAGTCTACTACTTCAGAGTCTTATTGCCTCAGAAACTTAGCTTGGTAACTTTACGTTTTCTGCCACTGGCTGAGTTGCTGTTGTTCCAAAGCATTTCCACTTTCCAATAGCACTTAAAGTTGTTGGTTAAATATCTGAAAGGGAACAAATTTTGCTTTCTCACTAAGCTGTAGCGGTGGCATACTATCACAGTACTGCACTGGAATTCAGTGAGCTCATGAAATATTTGTAAACCCAGACTGCATGGCTAGGTGGTGGAGTTTATACACTTAGAGCAATGGGACACCTGAATTCAACAATTAAAAAATTTATTCCAGTACTTTTGTCCATATGGTGTACTTGTATTTTGTTATGTTGTCAGTGACATACAGTGCATCTGGTGCTTCACTTTTTCCACATTTTGTTGTGTTACAGCCTTATGCCAAAATGGATAAAATTCATTCTTTCCCAAAATTCAACACAAAACACCCCATGACAATGTGAAAAAATTTTCTTTGAAATATTTGCAAATTTATTAAAAGCGAAAAATCAAGAAATCACATGTACGTAAGTATTCACAGCTTTTGCTCAATACTTTGTTGTCACACCTTTGGCAGCAATTACAGCCTCAAGTCTTCTTGAATATGATTCCACAAGCTTGGCACACCTATCATTGGGTAGTTTTGCCCATTCCTCTCCGCAGAACCTCTCAAGTGAACCCTCAGGTTGGATGGGCAGTGTCAATGCACAGCCATTTTCAGATCTCTTCAGAGATGTTCAATCGAATTCAAGTCTGGGCTCTGGCTGGGCCACTCAAGGACATTCACAGAGTTGGCCTGTAGCCACTCCTCTGTTATCTTGGCTATTTGCTTAGCGTCATTGTCCTGCTGAAGTATGAACCGTCGCAGGTTTTCATCCAGGATGTCTCTGTACATTGCTGAATTCATCTTTCTATCCTGACTAGTCTCCCAATTCCTGTCCCTGAAAAACATCCCCACAGCATGATGCTGCCACCACCATGCTTCACTGTGGGGATGGTATTGGCCAGGTGATGAGCGGTGCCTGGTTTCCTCCAAACATGACGCCTGGCATTCACACCAAGGAGTTCAATCTTAGCCTCATCAGACCAGAGAATTTTGTTTCTCGTGATCTGAGAGTCCTTCAGGTGTGTTTTGGCACACTCCAGGCGGACTGCCATGTGCCTTTTACTAAAGAGTGTCTTCCGTCTGGCACTCTACCATACAGGCCTGATTGGTGAATTGCTGCAGGGATGGTTGTCCTTCTGGAAGGTTCTCCTCTCTCCACAGAGGAACGCTGGACCTTTGCCAGAGTGACCATCGGGTCATTGGACACCTCCCTGACCAAGGCCCTTCTCCCCAATTGCTCAGTTAAGATGGCTGGATAGCTCTAGGAAGAGTCCTGGTGGTTCCAAATTTCTTCCATTTATGGATGATGCAGGCCACTGTGCTCATTGAGACCTTCAAAGCAACAGAAATTTTTCTGTACCCTTCCCGGGATCTTGATTTTTCTTTTTTAATAAATTTGCAAACGTTTAAAAAAATCAGTTCTCACATTGATATTATGGGGTGTTATGTGTTGAATTTTGAGGGAAAGAAAGAATTTAACCCGTTTTGAAATAAGGCTGTAACACAACAAAATTTGGAAAAAGTGAAGCACTGTGAATATTTTCTAGATGCAATGTACTAGTATGAGAAATAATTTAAGCATATCTTACTGTGCATTTTAATTGTCTTAATTGGTCATGCTATGCTTTTTTAAAATATGGTGCTGCCTGTTAAATACATTTTATTAACATATTTGTTAATAATATGTTAATAGTTTTATTTGAAATGCATGTAGTCTACAGATGAACTTCTTCATTTGAGACACTGCTCTCATGTTTAGAACAACGACCTGTCCTTCAGAACTGCATGCTTCATTTGAGTCTTCCTTTCATCAGCAAAGGAACCACGAATGATATTTATTTTTAATTTCCACTCCATTGTACCATTTCTTTCAGGTGTCACCTGCATCTTCCAAGACAAATCTTTCACAAGCTTCAGAACAAAAAAATGTTGATTTAGGACCAAGTCAGGTCTGTCCAGCAGAGTCCTCATCTTTGGCTCATGATTCACATGCGGTTTTCACTGAAAAATTAGAATTATCAATTCCAGCTACCTTTGACATAAGTAAAACACAACATGATAACACACTGACCAATCAAAGTAGCATGCCACAGGAAAAAGGCAAAAAATCATTCCCCAAACTCAGCGAAGAGTCTGGCATAACTATTCCAAGCTTCATGACCCCAGAATCACTCTGTCAGACAGCGCCAGATAGCCCAGATGTTGTTACTGTCATGTCCTCAGAATCCACGCCATCATCACCAGGGTCTGGGTCCCCTCAGCTTGACCAACTTCTGTCAGATCTGGAGGAGATGAAACTTAAGTTTAAACCAGAGGCGCTAGACCCGCATTTGTCTAAATCTAATGATGACAGGCCTGAAGTCAGGCAAATTTCTGAGTTCAAAGAAATTTTGCCTCAGGATCAGTGCCCTGCAGAATATAGTGATACTGTAAAAGATGGAGTATCATCTGTTGTACAGCTTGCAGTAGATAAACCAGATGAAGCAGTCACTGAACCAGCAGATTTCCAGACATCCATTCAAGTGGATGAAGTGGTTTCAGTTAATACTGATATAGCAAAAACTGGGACTAGTGTACTGTCAAGCTGCAGTCGTCATAAAGACAGTCCTGTGTCCTCTACTGACTCCTCTTCAAGCTCAGAATCTCCACAAAGACTATGTGAAGAAATGGAAGCATTGTTGGACCCAAGTTTTCATGTGGATGCTTTGCAGTTGAGCAAACATGCTCTAAATGGTTCTCAGAAATCTGTTGATGCAAAGAGTCAGTCTGAAATACCTGAGAAAAATCTTTGGGAAGACTCTACAGCTGATACTCTTCACAGTAAAGGACATGAATCAGTTACAGCATCTAATGACTCAAAAGTTGAGACAGAGGGATCACAAAGTATCCAAGATCAACTTTATTCATGGCCATCAACTTCTGATGAAACCACTCATAATGAAGATTTGTCTTCACAGTCTCTTTCTGATTTGACTCCTGAGACAGTTATTTCTGCAAGACATTTCAGCTTTGAGGAACTGATGCCATACCCCTCCTCAGGAGACTTGAAAACATCTTCAGATGATGATAGGCCAAAGACCAGTGGACAGCATTCAGAAGGATCTCTGACTCCAGTAGATGATGAATGCTTTAACTCCCAGTCTTCTTTAATCAAGCCCAAAACTGAAACTTCCTCTTCATCCTCTGATGAGGAGCACAGCTTCCCACCTGGGTATGCAGAGGCCTCCTCTATTACAGCTAGCTACACCCAAATACCTCCAGGATACACTCATATAGTGCATAGTGGTACAGACAGTCCAACCTTTGAATACTCTGACCCAGAGGCTTACTTTGACTGCAAACAGGTTGCATCCGATTTCTCAGAGACTGATCCTGATGAGCCTGGGACAAGAGCTAGGTCAAGTGGAGGTCAAACCTGGGATAATTTCAGCCATCCTAGAGTGCTGGGAGAGATTAATCAAAAAGTGCTTTCGTCTTCTGGAAGTGAAGATTATGAGGATGCTCCTTTTGTCCATGAGCCTCTTTATCATGTACATGTAGAGAAAGAAGAAATACAAGAATCATCAGATGAAGAATTCAGCTTGTGTGAGGCTTCACAGCCACCTCCTTTCTGTGAAACTGGATCTTATGATGATACCGATAAATCTCTGACCAGGGTAAGATAAGAGTTGGTAAAACCTGCAAATTTTTTTTCCCAGAGTTGAGCTGATACCATATTTGCTTCAGAAAGGAATGACTGCTGGTAACCCTCTGGCCACATGAATGGGATTTAAATTTCCTTATAACCCTCCATTTGTTTTGATTTCAGATTTAACCAGTCCTAACTTAGCATGTCACTTTCCTGCCTGTAGCCAGTAGGATCACTCACAGTGAGAGCATAAACTACTTTTTTCTTTTTTAACCATAGGCACATGATGTAGGTGAAAGCATGGTGTATTTTCTTCTTTTTTTAAAACTGCAGACTGCCATGTTGTACTTTCCACTGTACTGTGAAAATTTATTATGACATGCAATGATTGGAAGGTGCAACATATCACGCTGCTTCTTGCTTGCTTTCCTGCAAACCATATATCTTTTCACTCGTTGATTCTCAATGGATTTGTGTTGCTTGGTCAGGAGATCATCGCTGAGCTTGGATCAATGTCAGAAAGTTCTGATGATGACTTTTTGACCACCAGAATAGTTCGAAGGAGAGTTGTCATTCAGGTATCTGATTTAGCATGACTGATGGTGTTTTAAACCAGCGTGGTAACTAAATGCAAACTAAATGGCTTCACTGATGAGAAGTGTTTACTTTCCAACAGCATTCAGTCTTATCAGAATGGGTGAAAATTAGATAACATGACACTTGCAGAAAGTGACTAGATTAACACATGTCTGGTAGAGTTCATGCTTCTGTAAACACTTTTTGTTGGTTTATTTGACAACCTAACCTTGAAAATGCAAGTTTTTTCCTGTTCCTAAATTCCCTTTTTCTCACTGAATTACTGCTTAAAGTGTTATGTGCCCTATTTTTCCTCTAACATATGTTTGCATTAGGAACTAAACAAATGAAGGTCACACTGATTCAAGTTAGCTTTCCTAATTATAGTCTGTCATGTTTCCCTCATAGGCTGATGAAATGCCAGACCTCCCTGCCCAGTCAGTTTCAGAAGAAAAGTACACGGATAAAAATGGACACATAGTTGTAAAAAGGGTAAAGCAAAAAAACCTATATAGCAGCAATTAAGTTCATTTTAACAAAGTTGTGAATATCACAGAATATGTAGCTGGGCATGTGTGCCCTTAGTGAATGCTTCATTACCAAATGGTCTTTAAATGCATTATTTTGCTCAGGTTACCCGTAAAATTATTCACAAGTGTGCTTCTGTGGATGGTGTGGAGCATGAAGAGATGTCATTAGAAGGAGCTCCTCAGGGGTCAATCCCTGCAGCGGAGGGAGATGGGTACTCTAAAGTGGTGAAGCGGACAGTACTGAAGAGTGAGGGAGACCACACAGAGGTGTGTGTATTGTGTGTGTTCTTCTCCAAACTCTTGTTACTAGAAATTGCAAACATAACATTTATACTGCCAGTACTGTATAAAGTACAGTTAAATAAACAAACTTTTTCTGACCTAGGTGACTTTTACTGAATGTGAGGGTTCCTCACCATCAAGGCAGGACACAGGTGATGATTGTAAGGTCAGCCACATAGAAAGAACAACAGTGGTGGAGGGTGAAAGGACAATGACACAACAGGGTGATCAATCTTTGGCCTCTGACCTCCCTACAGCCCAGGACGACTTCAAAAAGGTTTTTTAATCACTTTGTCACCATTGTTCCCTAACCCAGAATTAGCAGATATACATGGTAAACAGATACACTGGATTTATTTGTTAGTATTAGCATAATATTCATACATCAACATTCATCAATATACCATAGCTCAGCTACAATCCTTGTAGCTACATGTATGAAGAAATTCCACCTTTGTAGTTTCTGTTTTCCGAATTTATGTTTTCTGCTTTCCATCAGGCACTTGGTTATTTAAGTGGTTTTAGTGGAACACAGCTCCCTCAAGTGGTAGAAAGCGAGACTGTCAAAGAGGATGGAACTGTAGTCAGGAGGTGTGTGTGTGTATGTGTGTGTGTGTTCGTGTGTGACATACTACTATTGACTAATGTTTACAAAGGCTCATTTTGCTTGCAAACTAATCCTTTTGTGGTTTTAGTCAGTCAGACAAGTATCACATACAAATTAACCGATCAGATTTGAATTTATATATTTTTTTAGTCTTGTGTAATAAGTGTAAGAATAGAAATAGTGTTGTTCCATGCAACGGTTTTTCTATGTTTTCTACAATTTGTTCTATGTTCTTTTGTGAATGAAATATTGGTTCATGAGATTTACAAATCATTACATTGTGTTTTTTCTGATATTTTACACAGCATCCCAGCCTTTTTGGAATTGGGGTTTGGAGTTACATTTCTAGGGATGTGCATATTAGGTTAAGATGTAAGGTTTCAGAAAGGATTCTTGAGGGTTCTCTTCTTTTCAATGGTAGACCTGCTGATGTCACTATGATAGCTTGGATCACTTTGCCACACATGTTGCATACCACTTATATCCTGTTAGATGGTAAAGAGCTCAAGGGAGGGAGTGTTTCTATTGGAACCACAATAGGAAGGTATGATTGAGGCCTTCCTATCACTGTTATGCTAATATCACTGATGATGGTCAATAGTAATAATTGTCAATGCTACAACATGCTGATGTACTCAGATTTTCATGCTTTTTATGGCCATCTGACCATGTTGTCATAATACTCATACTTTACATATAACAGTAACACAATGAATGTGGATGGATCATGAGCCAGATGAGCTACTATGTCACTGACATTCTATGATTTACATTTTATGATTTGTTTTTTTTTTGTATAGCATTGTATATTGAGATTTGTGCACTTGGAGAACACTGTAGAAGTTGGATAGTCTCAAGTATTCCAAGTAATTAATAAGCTTAAGATACAAAAACACACGAATAAATCGTACAAACATAGTTTAAGTAAAATTCAGTAGATATCCTAGCAATGATGCTTTGCAAACAAGTTTAATTAAGGAAAAAAGGACTCAAACAAATCTCCACAGTATTAATTTTGTAGGCTTTAGGTTTCTTCACTGAAAAAGTGTCTATGAAGCTGTTGTGCATGTGATAGCAATTTAATGCTGGATTTTCAAAGCATGAATTGTGTGGTTTGTTTATCCTATGACATATCTTACAAGTGTAGAAACATCTCTTCCTCTGCTTTGGTTTCCACAGGTGAATTTTTTAAAGGTACTGATCTTTCTTAATCTATCTTTCCTCCCTACTTCTTGTTCCTTCTCCAGGGCCCACATGCGTAAAGGCCGCACTTTCACACAAACAGTGGTGATGGGAGCTGGGCAGCGCAAGCACGTCCTTGAAAGGCAAGTGGACTACTCCAGAAAAGGATCAAAAACCAGTGACCTCCAACAGCATCTCCACCAGCTCTTTCACCACTATTGCAAAGAAAAGGAGGACAATGATGAGGATGAAGAGGTGGAGGAAGAGTAAAAGAAGGAGTAACACTCTTCCCAACTCCCTGGTTCTGCCCCGTGCTAAAGTCCCTGCAAATCCTATGCATTAGTCACAATCCCAGTGTGCATGAAGGCACCTCAAAGCTTCCACAGTCTTCCCATTTAGGACCTGGAAAAGGATCTTTTGTGTTTGATTTGAAGTTTTCTTCTTTAGGGGTATTAAGTATTTCTGAATTTCTTTACATATTCTAATGTTTTGCTTTTTCATGACCAAAGAAAGCCTTTTGTTGTTTTCCGGATTGATTTTACTCAAATTATATGATATTTTTGTCTTTATCCTGTGGTAGAGCCACAAAACAAAGAAATAAAACAGAGCAACACTATCCACATATCCACATCAACTAACTCACAAACCTCCTGAAAGGTAAAGAACACTTTACCTACAAAATACTGGTACTGCTCTCTGAGTAGGTGCTTGGACTGAAAGATGGTATATCACATTGCACTGCCTCTCATGACTAGAGATTCACAGATGTTCCTTAGTGAAAAACTCACTCACTGTACTAGCCTCTCTGCTTTTTTGATTCAGGTGGTAAAGATGTCACAAACAGAAAATCAGACTGTATCGACACTGAATTTAACTGCTGCTGTTGTGTTTTGTGTAGACTATGTGTAATCTGTCTTTGGGAATTATATATTATCTATAATCTAAACATTACTGACATCTGTAGCCTAGGAATTAATAATCACTCATGTGACGTTAACAGGCATGACTAATCAACATCTGTCAGTTTGATCCTAGCTTTGACTGCTTTGTCTTTTTGTGAATTGTCCTTCTGCCTTTCTTTACCTTCTGTGTGTCTTTCATTCATTATTATTATATTTTAACTAAAACTGTTGACCTTGACTTATATTGTATGAATGATGGGTATGTGTTTGTGTGCGTGAGTAAAGCTTGACTGTAGGTGCTTTATGTTTGAGTTTGTTCGTGCATGTGTTGAGTTAAATACTACACTGAGCACTGGTTTAAAAAAAGTATCGTCAAAAGTTTCTCAAGGCGATTTTAACTTGTTTGATGATGTCTTACTTAAGTTTATTTTTTGATCTTGGTTGGTTTTACGATTTAATATAGAGAAATTATTTAATCTTAAATTTAGCCCCTCAGAATTCGACACTGGGGAATGAAATAATCACAGACATTTTTCTGGCATTACATATGTGATAAGATGACCATACATCAACTGTTTTATTTATGTAAAGCTTTATTAGTTTGTCTTTTGAATCAGATTGTTGAAGTAGATATCAGCAGTTGTGTGATATGTTTGTGAAAGAATGATTCTGTGTGTAGTAAAAGACTGTGTGGCAGTTTCTGTCAGCAAAGAAATGTTTATTTTATGCGAATTGCATTTGCACTCCTGAATGTCGGAAGGAAACACCTCCATGCTTTTTGCGCACAGCATATGAGGTACGGTATGTATTAGTCACAGGGATAGTTTCATTGTGGAGGGACAGGTGATAAATACAACATAATGTTACACCAGACACATACATAATGAGGCAGGTTGAGAGCTTAAATATATGATTACCCACAGCTCTGAGCATCGCAGCTCTTTGTATTTACAACATGCAATGTATTTATTTCACTATCACTGTTTACTATGTGATTTAAGAAAAAAATGTAAAATGCAAATTAGTAAGGGTTCACTGTGACAGGTATGCTTTTAATTTGAAGAATCGGCATCCCTTCTCTGTGATGATGACAGTCATATATAAATATATATATATACAATGCATATATAAATAAGTATCTATAAGGGCATGTATTACTGTATTAAAATTCAAAAATACAAATACAAAATGGCTGCAGTGTATCTATAGCTGAGAATAAAAATCTGCAAATGTACAGTGTTGCATTTGGGTGCATCTTTTGAATTTGTAGAACTGAGTATTTTTACAGCAAACATTTTGACATGCTATAGCTGTAACACAGGTGTATTATTGATAGCTGGACGTTCACCGCTTACTGGGACAGAGAATCATCAATTCCACCTGTGCCTTCTCTGCTGTGCCTGCTGTGACATGTATAAAATAATGCAGTCATGAAAAACTAAGTACACCCCATCATTCAGTTGCTGTTGAACCACCTTTAGTAGCAATAATTTGAAGTAATCATTTTCTCTATGACTTTATCAGTCTTTTACATCACTGAGGAAGAATTTTCACCCACTCTTCTTCACAACATTGCTTCACTTCATTGAGGATTGTGGGCATGTGTTTATGCACAGCTCTCTTTAGGTCCCTGCCAGAGCATTTCAGTTGGGTTGAGGTCTGGACTTTGCATCATTACAACACCTTGATTTTTTTTTTTTCTTTTTAGCCATTTTGTTGTAGAATTGCTGGTGTGCTTAGGATCATTGTCCTGTTCCATGACCCAATTTCGACCAAGCTTTAGCTGTTGGACAGCTGGCGTCACATTTGACTCTGTAACACTGGTTCTCAAATGGGGGTATGCGTACCCCATTTATATATGTATATATATATATACATATATATATGTATATATATATAGAGAGAGAGAGAGAGATCGATATAGATATATATAGAGAGATTAGAGATGTATAAAAGACATCAATTGAATTTAATGTTCAGTAGACTATTCAGTTTCCTTATACTAAAAAACCTGAGCATCCCCCATACCAGGATGGTTTAACCCAACCTTGCATGTGCCACATCCCACCCTGTCAATCACTGCTGCCTTGAGAACTAAAACAGTGAAATTGTGGCCTATAGTAGCAATGCTACTGAAAACACCGAGGCATAAGTGCCAAAGAAGTTGAAACCAGAGCCAGCAAAATTCTGGCAGTGTTCAGAAGAATCTCAAAAGTTGATTCTGTTCATCTGGACGTAAAGTTTTCCGTGAGAGAAAGGTTTCATCACTCATCCAAGTGACTTCTTCAGTCTCAACTGACTGCAGGTTTCCCTAACCTTATAAACAGTACATTTGCATAATGACTGAAACTATCACCACTGAGGGAACAATGGGCTGGGAGGTCAGTTCCTTGGTCATTAAAATGCAAATTCTCATGACCATTGATCAAACAACCACCAAGGATCACGGCCCACTGATCAAAGGCCACTGATTATAAGGTTGGGGAAACCTG
>VUQH01041719.1:0-11339 GCA_015106775.1 Etroplus canarensis | reverse complement strand
TGTTGGCCAGAGTGCACTGCTTTTGGATTAACCAAAGACTTTTAAAATGTGAAAATACCTGTTCTTTATTCAGACCAGTACTGACTGGCCCATTCAGTATCTAATAAATTATTCATGCACATTTGCAGTCACATCTAAAATGGATGGTTGACACATAATGACTTTTCCTGACAGAATAAGAACTAAAAATGAGGATCTTTATGTTAGAATTGATAACAAACTGATCTGTATCTTTAAGGTTAATTCAGGAAGATGTACACTGAACCATATGTAACTTGTGTACTTGTGACGCAACAGCGGTTAATTTCAAATCAGCTTTAAGTTTAAATGTTTACCAAGTTTACAAGAAGTACCTATTTCAAAGGGGAACATTGTTACACAGCGGCATGCCTCTGTACTTTGTTGAACAATCCTGAATGCATGTTTTTTCTCCAGTTAAAGAACTGTTGAACGTGCAAAGGATTTCTTTGTATTGCCATTTGGTTGATTAAATGAGTATTGATACCAATATTGTTTTTGTGTGTCTAACATTAAATAGTAAGAATTTAATTTGTTTGTTTGAGCAATCACATATGTAAAAACAAAAGTTAGAATTAAGCAAAATAATTTCAGTAATAATGTGCAAATAAATGAGTTAAACTTTAACTCATTTATTTCATTAATTACCTGTGTAAAAAAATTAGAAGTAAATTTTAGCTATTGAACCTGGGTAATATGTAATCAACAATAATGGTTAAAATCAACTCAAATAAAATGAGTGCAAATTGTTACACCAATTTCATTGGTTAGATTCTAACAGTTTGTTTTTTCAGTGTATTGTTTCAGTCCATTCCTGGGCTCAGTATTATGAACCAAAAATTGTGGCTTTGTATTTTTTTCATCACAATATTTTTTTCAAAGTAGGCTAAAAGTTCAGTTCAGTGTTCATGTTATTATAATAGGATATACACGGTTAAAACAAATTAAAGGAACACTCTGAAAACACATCAGATCTCAATGGGGAAAAATCATGCTGGATATCTATACTGATATGGACTGGGTAAGGTGTTCGGAACGAAATGTCACATCGTTTAATTGAAATGAAAATGATCGACCTACAGAGGGCTGAATTCAAAGACAGCCCAAAAATCAAAGCAAAAAAAAGATGCAGCAGGCTAGTCCATTTTGCCAAAATTTCATTGCAGCAACTCAGAATGGTATTCAGTAGTTTGTATGGCCCCCACGTGTCCTGGGCTATCTCCTCCCAGATCTGGACCAGTGTATCACATCACTGAGCTCTAGGACAGTCTGAGGTGCAACCTGGTGGAGTCGGATGGGCCTTAACATAATGTCCCAGAGGGTGTCTATTGGATTTAGTTCAGACGAGAGTGGGGTCCATTCAATGGTATCAATTTCTTCATCCTCCTGGAATTGTCTGTGTGCTCTGACCACATGAGGCCAGGCATTTTCATGCACCAGAAAGAACCCAGGACCCACTGCACCAACGTAGGGTATGACAGTGGGTTCAAGGATTTCATTCCGATACCTGATAGTCTGGGTCTTGCCTGTAGAGGTCTGTGTGTCCCTCCATGGATATGCTTCCCCAGACCAACACTTACCCACCACCAAACCGGTCATGCTGAACAATGTTACCTTCTCTACTGCTTCTCCAGACCCTTTCACTTCTGTTACATGTGCTCACGGTGAACCTGCTCTTATCTGTGAAAAGCACAACGTGCCAGTGGTAGACCTGCCAATTCTGGTATTCTATGGTAAACACCAATCAAGCTCTATTGTGCTGGGCAGTGAGCACAGGGCCCACTAGTGGATCTCAGGCCCTCAGGCCACCATCACAAAGTCTGTTTCTGAATGTTTGGTCAGAGACATTCACACCAGTGGTCAGCTGGAGGTCAATTTGTAGGGCCCTGGCAGTGCTCATTCTGTTCTTCCTTGCACAAAGAAGCAGATACTGGTCCTCCTTAAAGTTTTAAGGACCTTCTACAGCCCTGTCCAGCTGTCCAGGAGTAACTTCCTGTCTCCTGGACTCTCCTTGCTCTTGAGACTGTGCTGGGAGATACAGCAAAACTTCTGGCAATGGCACGTATTGACGCGCCATCCTAAAAGAGGATGGAGGAGTTGGACAACCTGTGCAACCTATGTAGTGTCCAGGTATCACCTCATTCCACCAGTAGTGACACCGACCCTAGCCAAATGCAAAACTAGTGGAAAAATAGTTAGAAAAGATTAGGAGGGAAAATGTCAGTGGCCTCCACTGACAGTATATTTACAGTTAGGTCCAGAATTGTTCTGACTGTGACACATTTTCATCATTTTGGCTCAGTGTGCCATGACATTATATTTGAAATGACACATTCAAGTTGCAGTTAATTTCAAGCAGTGTGTTTGTGATTCCTTTTCCATCAAGCTTGACGTGTGCTTTGCAATTTTACAAAACCGTGTCCATAACATCACATTCTGGTTTAGTCACGGATTCTGAACAGAATCCACTGCTGCTGCATGATACAAGCCAATGTGTGTGCATGAATGTATGTGAGTCGTTCTGAGCAGTTGTGGCTGTACACCCATTGGTCATTTTATTAGGCACACCTCACTACTATCCCTTTGTGCATTTAGAAGTGCCATCATTGCTTGAGGCATAGATTAAAAAGGTACTGGAAACATTTCTCACAGACTCCATATTGGCATGACACCATCACGCAGTTGCTGCATATTTGCTGGCTGCACATCAGTGAGAATCTTCCTTTCCACCACTTTGCAAATGTGCAGCCACACAACTATGGAGACTTGGTAACCCCCATGCACCAAAACTTTATATGTATATAATATAGTTTATTTGACATTTTTGAAATATATTTGTTCTCTTTGTTAGTGTGCACATTTAACTTATTTTGTGGTTTCAACTTTGTTAAATTATGTTTTGTTAATTTCTTTTTCTTGTTTTACCAGTGCTGAGGGTGGTCCACGTGGCTGAGGCTGCAGGTAGCACTACTTTATTTGGGAGGTGCTGATTGGACTATACCAGGTACAGCTCTGTCACAGGGAGATAAGGGAAGTAGATATTTTAAACCTTATGTATTTTCTTTTGATTTCAAAGTTGTTTGGGTTTATTTAAGCTTGTGTTTGGTTATTATTAAGTTGCTGTCACTAAAGAACTAACTGTTGGTTTGTTTCTTTATTACTGAATATTTTGTTAGGATTTGTTTTCCCTTTGTGTGAAACTGGTTTGAGCAGCCGGTATTTAAGTTTCCTTTGTTCTTTGTTAGGTTGGTCAGTTTGTTATATAGTTGGTTTGGGGTTACTTCTTTTTGTATGTTAAGTTACCATTTGACCTGAGTTTAGTTTGGTTTGTTTGACCTCTTTTAAGGGCCCATATGATTATTTTGTGTTTTTTGGGTCTAATAGAAGCCACCTTTTTTTGAAATTACCATTGTCCTCGTGCCTAACCAACTCAGTCCCTCACATGGACCATTCTCTGTAAACTCTGTAAACCCCAGAGATGGTTGTGTAGGAAAATCCCAGTAGATCAGTAGTTTTTGAAATACTTTGGGTGGCTGGGCTAAATGTTCAGTCTTCAGTGCAATGTTCATGTTAATACAACAAGATTTACACAGACAAATGTGCTTTGCAATTTGATAAACCCATGTCCATAACATCACATTTTGGTTTAATCATGCATGCTAGACAGGATATACTGCTGTTGAATCACATGAGCTGTGTGCATGTATGTAGGTGAGAGTTTTTGATTAGTTGTGCATGCATATAAAAGCTTTTAATATTGACAGTTACTTCCCATTCTCACAATTCTTCAATGCAAACACACCAGAATGTGATTTGTGCATGCATTTATTTATTTATTTATATATTACAAAATGATATGTTTTCAGATTAAATGAACCAAATACAAGTTAAAAACAGCAGCTGTTCTGTCAGATTAGCCACACTCACATTTAAAATTAGCAATGACTACTATGCACTGAGTAAATCACATCGTCCATTGGCATTTTGACAGTTGCTCAACCTTATTTAATACCCTCACTAATTATAATGGTAGCAATAAAACTGTCGGATTAATTGTTTTGTTCTTGTAGCTTGAGTGCACTTAATTGATTTACACTTAGATACCACAAATATTTAAAAATAACATATACACCGATCAGCTAATTGCATAATTCCTTATGATACTAAATGAATTATGCCATTTATAATTAGTTTGATGCCCTGTGCAACACATGTGACAAAGACCACCTTCTAGAAGAGAAATGGCAAATTAATTCCATTCAGTTCAATTCAATTCAAAGTCACCTCAAGACACTTTGTACTATAAGGTACAGACCCTACAGTATTAGAGAGAAAACCCAACAATCAGATGATCGCCTATGACAAAGCAATTGGTGACTGTGGTAAGGAAGAACTCCCTGAGCCAGGCTCAGGAAGGGGCAGCCATCTGCCTTGACCAGGTGGGGGTGGAGGGAAGGGGAAGAGAGAAAGGAGAGCAAAGAGCAAACCATTCTTCTATATACTAATTTTGAATTGAAACTCTACATTCAAACCTATTTTTTTTATTATTTGTACTTTTTGACTTTGCCATCAATACAAATCCCTTTTCCCTCATCTCTATTCAGGTATTTCCCCTCCCACAATCACCACCATCAAAAACCATCTCTCCATTTCCTTTTCTATCTTTATTTTATCTTCACTTCCATCACTATCTGTGGCAGAAGTGGAGGCTCCTGGAGGCTGTCCGTCTGGAAAAAAAATAAAAATAAAAAATCACCTAGCTAGGACAAGTCAGCCATCAATCTTCTTCTCTGCCATTTCTTCGCTATCACTTTCATTGTGTCTGCTCTCTATCTTTGTCTGTCCGTCTCCCCCCTGCTCTCTTTAATACCATGCAGTCAAGGCTGGACATGTGTGATGGCCCTTCTTCCTCTTTCGTGCCATCTAGCCAGACCAATAACCCTCCTCTTAGCCCTCTCCTTATTACTCTTCTGTCTAGATATGATCTCCAGGAGGCTTCAGGCCATTGTACTTCTCTCGCTCTCTGTCCTTCAAGGACCATCCTTATAAAAAGAACCTGGATAGGAGATGGCTTAGCTAAAGCCACAGTAGAAATCCTCAACTGATGGGTTCATAAGGAGTCGGGGGGGCTATCCTAGCTTAGCTGTTGCTTTGGGCCTAATGTCCCTAAACCGATTTTTCAGACAAGACTTTCCTCTGTAGCCAAGATGATGTTGGTTTAACTTTAAGCCTGTCCACAATTAGGCTGCTTTTCAACTCGTTCAACGTAAACTGATTTAAGATCCATAAAGATAAAATTGTGGATTAAGTATAAACCTTGTTAAACACTCCAGGGTCTCAAGGAGTGAAACTGAGGTTATGGCCTCTCATTCAGTGGCTAATGTCCATGTATGGAGCCTGGGGATCACAGAGGGGTTTTAACCTACCCTGTCAGTCTAAATTAATGAGGTAATTAAGGGCTCAGGTGGAATTAGCAGTAGACACCTTAAGTGTCCTCAGGCAGCCAGCTAGGCTGGCAGGATGTAAAGCTACAGTATACAAGTAACTAGAGGACAGGTGGTGTCACAAAAGGCTGTGGTGACAAAGGAAATGTCAACAGACAGCTACTGTTTAGTAGTACTTGAAGTAGACTTTATTGAGTTGTTTCAATTACAATTAGTTTGGTCAGCGCAGTTTGATTTCCACTTCAGATCTATGGGAAAAGGGTGAGCATAAGGAGAATTTAGGAGGTTCTTTTAGGAGGTTTAATGTGATTATATTACATGGACTGCTGCAGTCATAAAAATCACCCAATTTACAGCATCCGTAAAAGACCCCCCATGGAATAATATTTACATGATAGATCCTTAATACCTCTGTCGCTCTCCTGCTTTTTTTTATTCTGCTTGAGTTCATTTCTCTCACTCATTTAAAAATAGAAAACCCAATCAAAGCCAGTTTTAACGTTACTATTTTGAGAGTTCCTTAAAAAAATGTTTAAATGTCTGGTTATTGGTGTTAATAAAAAACTTGTTTAATAATTTGGCAAATACTCCCATGACTATCTACCATGACAGATGAGCCCTGGGTGTGTGTTTACAGCATCACCAAGCAAACTCTTTTTGGTTAGGTGATGAAACTGCATCACATGCATCTGATCTTTTCAGTGTAAGTAGTTTAACATACAAAGAATTCCCCCCAGTGTGCCGAAAACCTTCATCAAAAAGTTCTCTGTGGCTGCTCCTCCTTGTGCCATTAGTCCTCATAAATGAATCCACTAAATGATGCAAAAAAAACTGCTTTCTGGTTTATATTTTATTATACTGTACATTGTATCTCCTGTGACTGCATCACAACAAATCTTGTTAATGTTTTGACAGCTAAATTGTTTCATTGCAAAGCAGTGGCAGTAGGAATGTTTGGTTTGGATTACCAGTAACTTAATACGGCTCCGGCAAAGTGAGCAGGGTTGTAAATATCAGTGGTATAAAGTATAAACCTGAGTAAATATAGATGACAAGCATGTATCATCTTCTGCAAACTTGCAAAAGGCACTGCTGCACAGGGATGTGGGTACAGAATGACAATCTTAAGAATTATAGCTTAAATATTGAAACCAGTATGAGGTTGGATCTCTACTGTTTGAGTTTGGCTTCTCAGTTATGAGTAAATCTATGTAACTCTCAGACTTTTTGGCCATGATACTACCTTAATACAAGGATATTGTTTTCATCTAGGTCCACCCTGGTGTGTTTCATGGAGGAAATGGATGGTGCAAAAACGCTGCATTTTAGTGCAGATACATTTTATGAGTTTACCACTAATAGAGTTTTTAAATGGGATTTTGGGTGCACCCAGGATCCTTCGGAGTGCTTCAGTATCCAAACTCTGAATTGAACTTTTACTAGTAACACTGGGCAGTCTGGCATTTTTATTTAATGTGACATGGGATGACACATTACTGTTTATACTAATTTATTTTAATGTTACTTTACACAGTGATTTTTTTTTAATCTGTAATAGCTGTGCCAGATTTTGATTCTCTCTCATTACACTATCCTGTGCTCTAGCTGAATAGTAGTAGGAGAGACTCCCTCTTCACTGCAGCTCCATCTCATTCTCCTGCACCATGAGAGGGACACACAGGGACACAGCATTGGTCCAAAAGCTATTTCAAAGGTATACTTCATCTTTTTCTTACAATTTCATGTTTGGCCACAGATGTCACACTCTCTTAAAAGCCACCAGGCTCAGCTGCCAAATATATAAGTGTGACTTTTCAGAACATGGGAGTTGCTGGTCTACAGCAAATTCTTAGAAGAAATCAACTTTGAACTTCACCCATTCTTCATTAAACACACAGAAGCTCTCTGAGAAGGACCGGAGCCATTTCTATTTTCTGAGATGATTTAGGCCCTTCAGTATCTCCTGGATGATGCTCAGGATGTTTTATGAGTCTGTGATAGCCAGTGCCATCCTCTATGCTGTAGAGCACTGAGTCAGCAGACTGAGGGTAGCAGACATCAACAAACTCAACAAACTGATCTGCAAGGCCAGTAACATTGTGGGTGTGGAGCTTGACTCTCTGACAGTGGTGTCATTCCTGCCTGTGGCCATCTGACTTTATAACTCCTCAATTTAACACCTTGACTATTTCTCTTATGGCCATATGCACTTTTTACATTAAGGTTTGTTTATTCTTCTATTTCTATTTCATTTTCTATTTTTCATATTCATATATA
The DNA here is from genome assembly GCA_015106775.1 of Etroplus canarensis. Classification (NCBI taxonomy): domain Eukaryota; kingdom Metazoa; phylum Chordata; class Actinopteri; order Cichliformes; family Cichlidae; genus Etroplus; species Etroplus canarensis. The sequence continues at coordinate 3,600 of VUQH01041719.1, read as the reverse complement.
TTTACTGTTTTAACTTTGCGTATTTATGGGACATTGCACTTTTACATATATGATTATACAATTTCAAGATGCTGATTCTGATGAAATATTTAGTCCAAAAATGTTTGGAAGGTGACACAAAATTCAGAAATTTGACAGTGTGTGCAACCACAATAGATCTGAAGTGAAACAAGATGCAATTAGAGCGTACACTTTCAAGTAAACTTAAGAACTCAGGCTTAGATGTCTGTTCCAAAATGTGTTAAAAAATAGTTTTATCCTCTGATAAATGGAAAATTATGTGCAATAGCTGATTCAAACTTAAATTTCTGTTTTACTTTAAAATATTCAAACCTTACTTAAAAAAAAAACAATTAAAAGTTAAGTTTATTTTTTTTCTTCTCTTGGGCATGTATTATGTCAAGTGGCCATCATAGGATATCTTTGTGGTCAGCTGAGCCACATAGCTGACTGTGAACACTACAGCCTCATTCATCTACTCTTCAAAGCTTTAAGGGTAAGTAAACAAACTGTCAGAGCCCCGGGTCCTCCAGATCTGATCCTGCTGGTTTCTCTCCCTCTCTCTCCCCTCTTTCTATCTGGGTTGGTTCTGGCGTAATCACTGTGCTTAGTTTCAGGTGCACGTAAGGGCGAAGTGTATTTAAATACTTAATAAAAGTATTTGAGTATTTAAGCTGAGCAGTCTATGACTAGAATCATCACTACGAAACACTACAATGTAGTAAAAAAAAGAACTGAAGTGTTTAAATTTAACATTCTCAGGGAATCTTAAACTTCTATGGTGTGCCATTAATGTGGTGTGGTCTACCATTAATACAAGAAGGTTTTTCCATTTTTTTCAGCAATGCCAAATATGTTGATAATTATTACCACCTCCAAGAGGGTTAGGTGTTCAGTGGTATGTTTGTCTGTCTGCTTGTTTATTTGTTTGTCTATGTGTAGTATAACTCAAAAAGTTCTGAACGGATTTAAAAAAATTTTTGTTTATTTGTTTAATTTGTTTCTGAGGTATGGGCATTGTGTAAGGAACAATTCTGGAGATGATATGAGTCATGATCTTGAGCCCGGATTTTTTTGAAAAAGTAATTTTTAGTGTTTGTTTTCCATTTGTTTGTTTATCTCTGTATAGTATAACTAAAAAAAGAAACTAAATAAGATTTTCATTTTTTAGGGGTGGTGTGCGGTACAAGTAAGAAACCATTACTTTTTGGAGGCTCATTATCTGAGCAACAACTTTTTTATGATTTTTCACCATGAAACAGGGCCAAGTTAAAAAAAATTCTTCCAGCTCCATAAATAATTGTTATACTATTTGCATAAGAATGACAGTACATCATCTCTATATGGTTGGCTATACTGAAGTCTGCTCAGGACCCAAGTAGCATTCTGGATCATGAGTTTATGAGAAATGTATTACTGTCAGTTAGCAAATAATGCTACAGACCTGTAACTGACATCAAACTGCAGCTGAAACATAGGTGTTTAATTACAAGAGTGCTGACACATTTTGTGTGTATTCACTATTTATGGCACTAAATCTGGAATAAAACCACCATTACTGAATATTTGTTTCAAACTAATAATGTTATCAATGTGATTCCAAGACATGTAGGTTTTCACGTTCAAGGAATCAGATCATGGAGGTAAAATGATTATAGTGCAACCACTTTCAGGTGTAATGGTATCATGTGGCTTTGACGGGGGTTTGCGCTCTCTGAGTGCTTCTAGTTTGAAATATTAACACTTAAGACATGAACAACAATATTTAAGCTACAAAGTGTGCATTAAATTTGGAAAATGGAAGATGGCAAGCTTTTTCACAAAGAGGAAACTAGCTCTATTGACTGCAAAACAAAATGTCCAGTAACGTCAGTGTTCTCAGCTGGTTAATTACCTGTATTGCCCGTAGGTGAAGAAAGGAGAACATCATGTTACAGGAACAAAAGGATCAAACTCTGAGACAGTCATCTTAAGATGAGGTTTGATGTGTTCAGGAAAATATATTGTGTGTTTTACAGCCACTCCTTGTCTGTTCACTGTAGAGTATGTCATGTGATAAACCCAGAGGATGTAGTCTTTGATGTATGTTTGAATTGTCTTTGTTTTGTCCCTTCATGAGGTATGAGGAGTGACAGATGGGTTCACGTTGAGGGTGGGTTTACATCAGAGATCAAGCAGAACACATGTGTTAATGAACAGGAGGTAGGTGAAATGGTGAAGATGCAGAGTGGAGGTAGTGAAGGTGGATGAGTTTAGATATTTGGGGTCAACCATCCAAAGCAATGGACAGATCACAAGAGAGGTGGAGAGTGCAGGCAGGGTGGAATGTGTGGAGATGAGATTCAGAAGTGCTTTGTGGCCAAAGGATAGCAGCAAGAGTGAAAGGAATGGTTTACAAGACAGTAGTGAGACCTGCTATGATGTATGGTTTGAAGACGGTGGCACTGACAAAAAGGCAGGAGGTCAAGCTGGAGGTAGCAGAATTGATGATGCTGAAATTTTTGCTGGGAGTGATCAGGATGGACAGGATTAGAGTACATCAGAGACAGCTCTGGTTGAACCAAAGTAAAAGAATCAAGGTTGAGATAATTTGGACTTGCAGAGGGAGGACTGTGGATAAATGAGACAAAAATGTTAAAGATGGAGCTACCAGGCAGGAGGAAAAGAGGAAGCTCAAAGTGATGGTCATCACTGATGACCACAGAGAGACATACTTACAGATCTCAGTGTATTACAGTATGATGGCAATTTAAATAATTTCATCTGAAAAAATTTGGAAGACTAGAAGAGCAAGTGATTATTTCTGTGTATTTTATTATTATCCCCTAATTATGGATGGATAGTTGACAAGATGTAACTCCCTTGGTCATTTGTGCTTGTTGTGGATGTTACGGCCGACGGCCGGTGGAGGGAACTGAACCCAGGTGCAGACACAACACGGAAACCGGATCTGAACAATGATACAGGACTTTATTTAGATAACTCGCAAACAGTGAACTGGTGAGATGTGAGGTTCGTGGTCTGGGGGGGGGCTGTGTAGGAACTGGACCGGAAGGGACGGGAGAACTGTAACGAAAGGAGAACAAGGTGAGGGAGTGCAGCGACAGGTCAGGTGCAGAGGGTTATTAAACTGGGCGTCAGTCTTACTGTCGCGGGTCGAGATCCGACGCGGGAGGAGGCAACTGGAGTGGGTCCGGATGAGGTCCCGGGGTGGCTGTGATGTGTGACGGAGCGGCAGGCGAGCAGGTATGGATCCAGTAGCGCGTGGCTGGGCTGTGACGGCGAGCGGAACGGGGGTGGGTGAGACAGGTGCAGAGCTTGGCGACCGGAGGGTTCCTGGAGACCACAAGGAGAATGAGGTGAGTACATACAGATTACCGGTGCACATGGAGCGACTTGGGGCCAAACACTGACGCAGGTTAGCAGACGTTCTGGCGAGGAATGATTGGGAGCGCTGGTCTAAAAAGCCGACAGCCCAGATTGCCAGCAGGTGCGTAGAGGAGGGAGGAAGAGAGGACTCCGCCCCGGGGTGGAGACTTCAGCACGGGGGAGAAAACACAGCCACTCACCCAGACCATGACACATTTATATCCTCTTGTA
>VUQH01041718.1:0-11864 GCA_015106775.1 Etroplus canarensis | reverse complement strand
GTGCTGAAATTTATATAAAAATTTTAGAGCAACATATGCTCCCCTCCAGATGATGTCTTTTTCAGGGAAGGCTGTGCATATTTCAGCAAGACAATGCTAAACTTCATACTGCAGCTATTACAACAGCATGACTTCATAGTAGAAGAGTCTTGGCGCTGACGCACCATGAAATGACCAACTGGAATCCTATATCAGAAAAGAATGGGACAACATTCCTCTCCTAAAGGTCCAGCAGCTGGTCTCCTCAGTTCCTAGATATTTGTGGATTGTTGTTGAAATAAGAGGGTATGTTACAGAGTGGTAAACATGGCCCTGTCCCAACTTTTTTGAGACTGCCATCAAACTGAGGAGCTGATGAGCTAATATTTTTCATAAAGTACTAAAATGCCTTACAGAGAGGCAAGGCTGAGATGGTTTGGACATATCCACATAGGGATAGTGGATATAATAGACAAAAGCTGTTAAAGATGGAACCGTCAGGCAGGAGGAAAGGAGGGACACCACAGAGAAGGTTCATGGATGTAGTAAAGGAGGACATGAAGACGGTTGTAGATACTGTCTTGGTGGGGACACATATGGCTTCAAAGCGTTTATATATTTTTCAGTATTAATGGTTAATTCACAGACATGTTAGTTATCGATACCATGTGCAGTAGTGTACCTCTATACCATCACAGATACCTGAACTAATGGAGTGATTTTCACCTCAGAAGTGTCTGCTTTTAAAACTGTTACCTGGTGGCCTGAATACTATGGCCATCCAGTAACAGTTTCTTGTATATATTTCTCCAGATTCATAGAATCTTTTAGTGATATTATTTGCCATAGATGATAAAATCTTCAAATTTTTGTAACATGTTGATTTATGTTTTTGTTCATATTTTACATAATGCCCCTTTTTTAAAAAAAAAAAGTTGCAATAACAGCAAGTATGCTGTCATTTTGTGCAGAAATTTGAGGACAAGCAATTATTGTATTTTTTTTTCTGTTTTACAAGAAAACATCGGTGTTCCCAATGTAATGTTCCTGTATTCTGCCATGAGCTTTGTTCTACTCGTGTTCGTCATCCTCTGTGTCCCTGAGACCAAAGGTCGCACACTGGAGGAGATATCAAAAGAGCTGGCTAAGAAGTGAGTAGCAACTTAGACTTTACCTCAATGTTATCAACATATCTAGTACATTAGTTTGTAAAACAGTTTTAATCTTCTGTTTCTCCTTTTAACAGGAAGACTTTCAAGGTGCGACTCTCCAGGCCAGTTCAGCCTCAAGAGAGTCTGACCAAGGGCAGCACATCTACAGATCATCCAATGAACATCTGACTCCTGACACAAACCTCACCTGACCAGAGAGTTGAAAGCAAGGATCAAGAAAGACAATATGCATATATCTCACTTACATTGTTATATCTGCTGCAATTACAGCTGGTTCTTGTCATATATCTTCCTAAGACTGCCTGTGTAAAGAAAGCATGAAGATGGTAGAAATCCCACATACATGAAATTAAATGTTAGAGAATTTCCATTCCCTCTTTGAAATGATAGACATATAAGACTGTACCCTGAGCTATCTGTCTATGTCTATATATAGACAGATATCATACAAGATTTGAATCCTTTTCTTTTGAAAGCAAAATTAATTCCCAGTGCTGAAAAGGAAGCTTTGCCTTAGATTCTTCCCAGCCAATAGAACTTTACATCATTTGAATTACTGGAGAAACTGAACAACTTCCTTTCTTATTTGTTTTTTCCATTTTGTGAAAAAATGAGTAAGTTTACAAGTTTGTCATTCAAAAAGTAACACTAAATCTATACACTAACCGCCTGAAATGGCAGTCTAGCTGGAAAACTAATTCCTGAACATGGCATCATGTTCATATTTGTTGCTGTTAAACTAAGCTCAAAGCAGTCACATTAGTTACATTAAAGGACAAGGTGCAACCAACATGATGACAGCAATATGGAAGAGCTCTTTGTTTCCTCAATTTGCATATTATAGGAACACAGTGAGCTGTGTAAGACTGGCTGCTGCACAATCAAACGACTCATCAGATCCAGGCACCATATTTGGTAGATGACGTGACAAACATTTGTGGCAATAACATAGATTATTTTTAAATTAGCATCAATGATGCCAAAATGATTTAAGAGTTAAGAGAACTCTTGTCAAAGACCTGCTCACAATTAAAATAGTCACATTTTAAAATCACTTATTACTTTGATTCTATTAAAATCTATTTCCAAAGTCTGACATCAATACAAAGGAATGCCACCATATGCATTCTGGTTATGCTGCCACTAACAAAAAGAGCAAACACACTAGAAAGTAGTCCAGTTGTAGCCTGTTTAGTCAGTTTATTTTTTTTATACAAAATACAAAAATTCAAGTGCCACATATTTTCAGTTGACACTGGTTCAAAAAGTACTCCATCCCACACACATTAAACAGTATGTCAAAGCTTTTAATCAAGATTAGTCCTATCAGATGCATTTATTATATACATACACTATATGTTGCCTTTATGAACCCAATGTCCAGTGTAACTGTCAGCAGTTATGTTGTTAAAATAGTATTCTATGAAAGGTATGTTATTGAGACAGTGCTCTAATGCTCTGAGCATGACCTCTCTGAACACTCCTGCGTTGCTGCAAAAATTCATGTGACTATATTACAAAACATTTTGCCAAGTGTTAGTGCTGCCATACTATTTTGTATGACTCCACAGAGTGGCTTCTTTTGTAATTACAAGTTAGTTACTTTTTCACAATAAATTTTTGCTACTTTGTTTACTGTGTATACTGGCAATCCTGGACAGTGTTTCAATAATTTCTTAATCCTCTCCCAATTAAAAAAAAAGAAGCTTTTTTCCAATGTCAACTAACCAGTGGTTGTGTTCAATGAACAGTTCAACAACTCATCACTTTTAAAAGAAAAAATTCTAAACAAAAAAACTGAAAAATTTTCATAACATTTAGGTACATAAAACATATCAGCAAACTGTTCAAAGTTTACTTTAAAAATATTAAGAAATAACAAGAAATGACATCAGCTATTGTGAAAATATAAGCAAAAAAAGAAGAAAAACTGAGGTGAATTTATGTTGTGAGTGGATATGTATATCTGCACACTGACTAGCTCTTACATTGTGTACACTCATAATATGTCCACTAGACTGTTTCTCAGAGTTCCGTTTTTCTCTTTCAACAACAATATGGGTAATACAGAGTGGATGTCTTTTACCTGTGCAAGATCTTTACAAACAAGCCTTGGACGGAGGTTTTTTTCTGAGAAAATGAAAAACGGGATGACTTTTCATATATAGGGTTAGAGAGGAGGCATCTCAGGCTTAACATACTGATTCTTTGCGATGGTCACCACTGTTAAATATAACAACTGTTAGGCTGTTCAAAACTGATCATTGTGTCCATGCAAAACAAGCCAAAAAAAACCATCCAAAGCAAATAAAGAGCAAATAACTGTTACCCTCTTCACTGTTAGGTGTGGAGGATGCATTTCTGCTGAAGTATTTTGAATTTGGAAGACATTTGCAGGTTTAGGCTGTTAAAATCACAAGATCCCAACAACTTCACAACACCAATACAATTTTTGTGAAATGACAGGGATGTTTTAGGGCCCCAAATAGGTTCATTAAAATATGAGATCCAAGCCTAGCCTGTGAATTAGATTAGACATTTGAGGCTATTCCCATGTAGTGATTTAAAACCAAGCAAATAATTCCAAGGATAAGGTGCTTCTTCGTAAGTCTTGAATACTCGTTCATTCCTTTCCCATGTCTTCTTGTAATGCTTTCCTTCATTTGCAGAGGGGTTTCTGACACTCAAACAGAAGAGGGTACACTTGCTCCACTGCTGTGGCCACATTCTGGACATTTGGTCCTAAACCATCCGGTGGTGGTGTGACAACATGAAAACAATTACACATATAATAAAACAAACCAAAAACACAGCAAAACTATATACTGACACTTAAAGAAGAAACTACAACTATAGTGGAAATTCAAAACAAACCTTCCTTATGTTTCAAGTTTAGCCTAATGCACAAACAATTTCACTGGAGTAAAATTCTTTGAGGAATTGGGTTATTTACAAACGGCTTTTCTGGGTGTAACAAAGTAAAATGTATTATAACAAAATGACCTCAATCCGTTAAGCCTGTGTGCCTTCTAGCTGCATATAAAAAAATGTTAAGATAGGTTAGTGTGTGTGTGTGTGTGTGTGTGTGTGTGCGCGCGCGCACACATGTGCATGTATGTCTAGCCATGTATGAGTGAGGTACCTGTAACTGTGAGGCTGCCGGTCGAGAACACTTGTATAGTGGCCTTTAGATTTTTGATCCTGTATGTGGCAGCAGGATGGAGCTCAGGTTCATAACTGACAGACATGAAAACATAGTTAAATATACTAAAAACTTTCAGTGCATATAAAGTATATGTAGAACTTCATGAGTAATGGGCAGGTTACCATACTATATTTTGTCAGACAGCATGTACAACAGTAATCCAAGGCCAACAGCAAGTGTAGACTCTATCATCTATTGCATTTTGCCTGCAGTATTATCAGAGCACTAAACATGCTGACTAGCATGCCAACCACTAGAGGTCATCCTGCACCAGCAAATATTCTTTAACCTTAACCTTACACATCATCTCTGCTCCTGTCAGGGCTTTAAAAAAAAAAAAATCAATGACAGTGGACGGTATATATACTTTTTTTACAATATGGGATCAATGTACACCATGAAACTAATAAACCAAAGTAAGCAGCGTGAAGTGTTAAGATTACGTACTGACATCTGAGGGATAAAGTTTGATGGTGCATAAAAACCAAAAACAAAATGTGACATCAAGGACCTTTAAATCTTGCACGACTCATTTTTATCAGTATAATTATGAGGGTGAAAGTGTCGATTTCAATCAGTGTTATAGCAGTTGTTGTGACGTACAGCAGTGCATTACCTGGCAATGGGTCGGTTGTTCTTTGTAAAGTCTATAAGGTGGACTGCAAATGGCATGGAGCACACTGCCAGCACGTTCACAACTTTGAAAGCTGAAAACCTAACCTGAATGGACAACACAAACATGCAGACACAAAATAAATGTATTTACATGTCTATACCTCTTTAATTAAAGATAACTTATCGTTAGCCTCATACCATAACTGCCTAAGTCATATCCTTGTGTTTTTTCTTGTTTTCCAAAAACACTGAAATATGACTTGGGCAATTATGCTATGAGGCTAACGATATTAGGTCTTCTTGCAGGCTTCAAAATGAGCGGTTTTTCCAGTATATTAATGTTTATATGTGACATGTACTTGCACTGGGCAAAGGAGATAAGCACCCACATACTCTCTGCTTATGTTTCCCCTTCTGAAAGTCTTCCACACTTTGGTTCCAGTTTGGAATAAGAAAAATAATCCACCCAAATCAAATATTATTGTCCCAATACATGAAAAGTCCCAAAATCCTATTTAGATTGTTATTATTTGAAAATTTATTATTTCGTCTTTATCTGATTTGCAGATACACATCAGGTTGCATGCTGCTGTTTACCTTGACACATTACCCGGTTGAGCAAGTGAGAAGTTAAAACAACTGTGATCATCATGTATATGTCTAATGGTGGACACATTCTCTTTCTTAATTAAAGAAGTGATTTAAGGCATAAACATCTTTAACATAAATTAACTTTCCTTGTCCTATTCTGACCTTAGGTATACTATACCTGCCAAAAACTATGACAATAAGACTAGAACTATAAATTACAAACCTGCTTATGGTGAGGCAATTTTAACAGATTCGCACAATTGTATTGTTTAAACAGCTTGAAATATAGTCAGCTGTAATACTACAAAGCAATTCCAATTTACAATTCCAGTTTGACTTTGCATTTCTGTGGAAGACCTAAACATCAAATGGGTATACGCGTAGCCCTGGGGGTACTTGAAGGCACTCCAGGGGGAATGTGAGATTTTTAAAAAATCAATATAATTTTTAAAAATAACATTAATTATTTAATACATATTCCAATTGTCCAAAAGTTCATAAAATTAATTTCATACTTAGTAATTATTCAATTTCATTAACCTAAAAAACAAGTGTGTCCACATACCAGGATGGTTTGACCCAACCTGGCTCTTGGCACATGGCATCGCCTGTCAATCACTGCTGCTTCGAGAACTAAAATAATGGAGTCAGGGTTTAAGTGTAGCAGCAATGCTACTGAAAACATAGTGACACAAATACCAAAGAACATGAAACCAGTGCCTGCAAAATTCTGGCAGCATTCAGAAAAATATGTTTTAATGGGATTTCAGTATTGACAGTTTGCAACTTTAAGACGTCAAATTTTTGCTCCTTAATCAGAAGCAGGATCAGAATACTCTATTAATCCCAGATTCTTAGTTAGATATAAATATATATTAATTTGAAATGCAGAAAATGATTAAAATAAACAAATAAACACATCTGTATAAATTGCAATATGTAACATAAATAAATTCCAAATTTAAACAATATACACAATATGTAATATGAAATGAGGTGCCACAGGGAGGAATTCTAGAGTTTTGATATCGACAGGTAGGAATGACTTCTTGGGGCGTTCTGTAGTGCAGCATGGTGGAATGAGTCTGCTGCTGAACATACTTCTATGTATGTCCAGCATGGAGAGGGTGTGAAGGATTGTCTAATATTATCCTTAACTTGGACAGCATCCTCCTAATGAATTTATTTAAATTTATTTTTTGTGAACAATTTTTTATAGAAATGTTTATAATTAAGTCCACAAATTCAGTTTGAAAAAAGATCTTTATTATAATCCCAAAAGAGGGCACTTTAAGCTGATAATTATTTTTATGTGTACAAATCTTCATTCATAAGTTAAATATTTCTTTGTTAACAAGACTTAAGTTATTTATATATTTTTTTTTAAATCTCCAAACAGTTCAAAAGAGACCACTATAAATGAGCGACGTTTTGCACAGTTAGAAAATTTAGTAAATCACACACTGATGCTACAGTCCTGTGTTTTAACCAAAAATGCTTTTCTCTATTTAGGGGCTACTTGGCTGAAAAAAATATTTCACAGGGGGTACATCACTGAAAAAAGGCTGAGGACCACTGAACTAGACAATCAAAAATGGATACATGACAACTGCAGAGATAAACCACCTTGGATGTTTTCCCTGTTTATTGGTTTTATATATGGACTCATGGTCAATATAATTTAACTTGTTTGACAAGAATTTAAAAAAAATATATTCTAATGTTAAAGCAAAAACAGACTTCTATAATTTAATGTCAATTAATTAAAATATATAATGTAAAATAAGTGACTGCATAAATATTTACCCTGTTTAAAGTGGGTGACTTAATTGAACAGAGTCAATAGGTGCTTGTAATCTCACAATTGATGAAATGGAGATCCTCTGAGTGCAGTGAATGCATCTCAAGTCATTACAGTATAAAGACAATACAAGGTACAGTCACTGGTTAATCTGTATTTCTGGCTACAGTTACACTACAAAGACAAAAGGACACTCCAAGCAACCCAGTGAAAATGTTACTGAAAATTATAGGTCAAAGGATGGTACAAAAAAATTCCAAGTTACTCAACATCCCCTGAAGTTCAGTTAAATCCATCATTAAGAAATGGAAGGAATACAGCACATGTAAATCTGCCCAGAGCATGCTGTCCTCACGAAGTAAGTGACTGCAAGTGAGGGAGGCTACCAAGACAACTATCACTACTCTAAATGAGTTAAAAGCTTCAGCAACTAAGATGAGAGAGACTCTGCATGCAACAACTTTTGCCCAAGTTCATCACTAATCAAAGCTTTATGGGAGAGTGGCAAGGAGAATGCCAAAGTTGAATAAAGCTCATTAAATCTCAAATGGAGTTTTCCCAAAGGGATGGGGGAGGCTCCAGGGTCAACTGGAAGCAGGTTCTTTGGTTTAAAACCAAAGTTGAGCTTTTGTTGGTCACTAGACTAAATGCTATATGGAAAGGGGAATACTTGTTATAGAGAGCATACACTGTACAGTCAAAGTTATAGAATGATTATGCAAGTTTCTGGATATTACATTTATATATGTATATTTATTTCAATTTCAATTTAATATAAAAGTGTTATCCATCTACAAAAGCTGTTGACCAGTTGCTATATGATTATTCTCACCTTGAAGCCTAGTTTCTGCAGACAGCGTGCTAACCTGCGAGCACCCAGCTTTGCCTCATCCTCACTTAAAAAGAGAGAAAAACAGGAATAAATAAAAGCATAACTGTGTGAAATGGCAAATAAAACTCAAACTAGCAGCCTTGTGAGTAACTGTGTGAAGTATGACTAATCAACCTCTAAACTGGGATGATATATTGTCATTGACTAACTATTAGTGATTATGACAAGCTCTAATATGATCAATCTATCAGGACAGATGAGACAAATGGTAATATACTCTATTACTTAAAGATAATTGGGGGGATATAGCAGTACTGCACCAAAAATAAAGTGGCAAGACTGCCAAGGTCAAAAGAAGCCAATAATTCAAACAGGCTTTTGGCATTTTGTTATTTGGAGTATTTTTCTAAAAAGTAGTAGTTTCAGTCAGATGACAAGTGTCTACCTTGTTGCTCCAGTGCAGATGATTTTCCCTGAGGACCAGATTGAGGCCGTTATCATAGGCTTACGAAGCTTCATCAGAACTTTCTGAAGAAAAGAAGAGTGATCTAGATTTTAATGATGCAATATGGCCCGGTTTTTACTATCAATATGACCGTGAGTTTTCTCTGGTTTCAACAAAAACAATGCTTCTCCCTCTGTGATTTCCTCACCCCCACTTCTGGCTTGTAGATGACATTTGTTCCCTCTAAGGCAATGGTTCGCAAATTAAGGTGGCACCTGGTCCTAAAGGTTGCCACCACGTTGGTGACAATAATATCAAGTGCCTCATCATTACTTGAATCCATGAGGAAGTGCGTGGCACAGCAAGAGGACCACAGCGGTTGTCTTCTCACTCATTCATCAAAAATACCACCCTCACCATAACTCCACGGACAGACAAGGAGACAAAAGCAGCTGAAAAAAGACATACACAAGATGAACTACTGCCAATTTATACGGAACTGTTTAAAACATTTCGATTACAAATATGATGGAAAACATTTTGATCTTTTGTTCTTACCTCAGTTCCAGCACCAGTTCATTTACTCCTCAGCTGCGAGTTGTTCCCGTTATTGCGCTATTGGACTGTGTCACAAAGCACGAATCATGCAGACATCTGCAAGACATTACAGATGCTATTTCAAACATATTACTCATTTTTCTCGCTAACTTGGCAGTGAACTGCAGTATTAAACGATGCACTGATACAAACTAATACATTAGGGGCTACTGACAAGCACGAAGAAAATAAGAGGAAAAATATGACCCTCTGTCATTCGTTATCACAGATATGTAATGAACGTATAAACGGTGGCTTTTTAAAACTGACTGCATGATAGCTCTTGTAAGTGTGTGGATAAATGATGCTAGCTAGTCTTGCCAGCTGTTTACGACTGGTTAGTCGCCACTTAATCCAACATAACTGCACGCACTGAGTCGTTGTTGGAGCTAGGTATGTTACTGATACGGAAGTCTGAAGGAAACTAAAAGGTAACGACATTTCACGACTGTCCAGCTAGCTAATGTTGTGAAGAGGGCTGGCCGTTAGCTAGCAACAAAGAGGAGTGCACAGGCAGCAATGAATGAAAAGTTGTTAGCTAAGCTAGTTAGCAGGCTAGCAGGCTAACGACAGTTAATAGCAGACGTTTGTATTTTAACTATTCAGCTACCGCTTTAGCTTTTTCAATGAGGTTATCCCAAGACATAAATAGGTCGCTCCGTGGTAAAAATTTGTAGACAAACCCCTTCCTCCGCACGCAAATAACCAGCAGCAAATAAAGCACTTTCCGCTTCCATCTAACAAAATAAAACAGTATTGGATTCCAAAAAAATGTCGACTTCCGGATTCAACTTTCATAATAAAATTAAGATATAAGGAACACATTTTCTATGGGCTGCTCACGCTAGGAGTCGCGACAGCGGATCCTCTGCCTTCATTTCACCCATATGTCTTGCATCCTGTAAATTCAATATATATGAATATTAAGAAAAGATAGAAAATTGACTATCCCTGCTCTGCACAACCTGAGCTGTCCCTCCGATGGACTCATTTCTAATCCTGTTCATCCTGGACACTGCTTGTGAAAATCTCAACATCTTCAACACAGTCATCTCGAGCTTCACCTTGTGTCTTTTTGGCAGTGCAAATGACTCCAAACCATACATCATAGCAGGTTCCACTGCCTTAATGTAAACCTTCCCTTTCACTCTTGCTGCTATCCTTCTGGCACAAAGCTCTCCTGACACTCACTACACCCTGCCTGCACTTATTTCTTCACCTCTCTTGTGGACTTTCCATTGCTTTAGATGGTTGAGCCCAACTATTTAAACTCATCCACCTTTACTACCTCTACTCCTTGCATCTTCTACATTTCACCTGCCTCTTCTTGCTGCTTCTTCTTCTTCTTCTTGCTTCTACTGACTTTCATTCCTCTTCTTTTCAGTGCATACCTCCACCCCTCCAGACTCTCTTCCACCTGCTCCCTTTTCTAACTACAGATCACAATGTGAACTTCATAATCCATGAAGATATGCCTGACTTCATATGTCAGCCTGTAACATTTAAGGAACAAATGCTCGTGCTTTTTATACAAGTAACAAACTAATAAAATTTGAGGGGTTGGGTATGGTGATGGTGACAAACAATTGCATTTTATTTAATAAATGTTATGAAATATTATCAGATGATCCACATCTATGGCTTCTTTTCATTCCCCCCTGTTAAATCTAGAATTAAATTTAAATACAGAGTCTTGAACCATCGGACCTAATCCTACCTTAAAGACCTCATTATACCATATTGTCCCAATAGAGCACTTTGTGCAGGCCTACTTGTGGTTCCTAAAGTTTTTGAAAGTAGAATGGGAGGCAGAGCCTTCAGCTATCAGGCCTCTCTCCCGTGGAACCAGTTTGTATTCAGGAGACACCCTCTCTGCATTTAAGATTAAGCTTAAAACTTTCCTTTTTTAAAAAGCTCATAGTTAGGGCTTAGTTGTGCTGCAGCAGGATTAGGCTGCTGGAGGGCTTCTTTTGATGTGCTGGGCATTTCTTCTTTACCCACCTCTTTTTGCTTTAAATGTTGTCTTCTCTTTCCTACAGTCTGTGTCTCTTTTTGCTCTCCTTTCTCTCTTCTCTTTTCCCTCACTCCCAACCAGTTGAGGTAGATAGCGACCCCTCCCTGAGTCTGGTTCTGCCACAGGTCTCTTAAGATAAGATAAGATAAGATAAGATAAGATAAGATAAGATAAGATAAGATAAGATAAGATAAGATAAGATAGAACTTTATTGATGTCACAGTGGAGAAATTCACTAGTTACAGCAGCTCAAAAAGTAACACACAGTGAGGTGCAGAGAGTTGGAAATGTGCAAGATATGGTAGATAGGTGTCAATAATGAGTAATAAAGAAAAATATAAAATATAAACATCTTATGTACAAAAGAAATAAATTACTTTGCTAGGAAGTTAATGAAAGTGACAGAATTGCAGGTTAAGTTATTGCACATTTGTACTGGCAGAGTTTTTACAGATATGTAATACTACTGTTATAGAGTAGAGTTAAACAGTTTGACAGCAGTGGGGATGAAGGACCTGCGGTAGCGCTCCTTTTTGCACTGGGGGAGCCTAAGTCGGCCGCTGAAGGAGCTGCTCAGCTCCTCTACGGTCTGGTGCAGTGGGTGAAAGCTGTT
>VUQH01041713.1:0-14804 GCA_015106775.1 Etroplus canarensis | reverse complement strand
ATGGGTGAAAACACTTCCGTTCAGGTTTTATTTTTCTTTCTCTCTCTGAGCAAAAACAAAACAAAACAAAAAATGGAAAGGGGGAAAAAGGTGACTGTTACGGTACGGATATGGAGAGGACAAAATGCAGATGCAGGCAAAGAAAATAACAGAAAACAAATGGACTGGTACTTATACTGTATAGCGCTTTTCTACTCCATCTAAGCACTGTTTACTCTTTATCATTCACACACACAGCGCTGTATTCTACGCCTTAAGTGCAATTAACTATCACGCACCGACATGATACATCAGGAGCAGTTTGGAGTTCAGTGTCTTGCCCAAGGACACTTTGACACGTAGACTAGAGAAGTCAGGGATCAAACCACCAACCTTCATGTTGAGAGACGACCCGCTCTACCTCCTGAGCCACAGCCGTCCCAAAACAAGCAAATAAAAAGTAGATACACTTTGCCCCTACCACTTTTTCTGTGTTTTTCTTGTAACATTTTAGTTATTTCATTCTTAATGATTGAGTTTTACTGTATTTCATTCAATGGTGTTGTCGATCTTCAATTGAACGTTTAATTTACCCATGTTTGTATATTTGATCCTTGGTGTTTTAAATTGTTACTACTGCTCATGCATTTTTCATTTGTTTTTATTCCCTTATTTTCCCTTTTGCCTGTGTATTTATACATATGCTTACCGGCCACTTTATCAGGTACACCTTTTCAACTGCTCATTAATGCAAAACTCTAGTTAGTCAAACACATGGCAGCAACTCAATGCATTTAGAGCATGTAGAGATGGTCAAGCGACCTGCAGAAACTGCTGATCTGCTGGGATTTTCCCACACAACCATCTCTAGGGTTTACAGAGAATGGTCCAAGAAAGAGAAAATAGCCAGTGAGCCGCAGTTCCCTGGGAGAAAATGTGTTGTGAAGCCAGAGGTCAGAAGACAATAGCCAGACTGCTTCAAGCTGAAAAGAAGGCAACAGTAACTCCAATAAACACATGCAGAAGAGCTACAGCAGTAGAAGACCACATTGGGTGTCACTCCTAAAAACAGGAAACCGACGCTACAATTAGCATGAGCTTGCCCAAATTAGACAATATCAGAGACTCATCAGACAAGGCAATGGTAAAACCCAGCCTGGTCTGATGAGTCTTAGTTTTTGTTGCAACATTTGGATAGTATTGGGTCTAAATCCATCCTTGCTTGTACATTTAGTTCAGGCTGCTTGTAGTATAATATTGGGTGGAATTTGCCCTCCTTTTATCTTGTCACTTTGCCCTCACCCCCAACCGGTCGAGGCAGATGGCTCTCCCTCCTTGAGTCTGATTCTGTTAAAAGGGAGTTCTTCCTTTCCACAGTCATCAAGTGCTTGGTCACAAGGGATTGGTCTGATTGTTGGGGTTTTCTCTCTAATACTGTAGGGTCTTTACTTTACAGTGTAAAGCACCATGAGATAACTTTTGTTGTGAATTGGCGCTACATAAATAAAACTGAATTGAATATTTTCATGGCACTCTTCAGGCTAGAGTTATTTAAGTTCTGTATTTTCAAATTATTGATTTTTTTTTAATTTTGTTTTGAGTCTTTGTTTTCAATTCAGTTTAGTTTCTGAGGAGGATTGTTCCTTTTTGTTTGATTTTTTTTTTAGTTTAGTTTAGTTTCAGTTTTATTTTTTATTACTTTCAGTTCTAGCTTTAGTTTTCTTAATCATTATAATATGGAGGGTATTTGCCAGGGGAAGATTTCAGATTACAAACAAATTATAAATTATAAGACAAACACAGCACATTGTGAGGCATTTGACTCTCAGTTGTGTAGACATCCTGAATCTCAGTAAACAGATGAGTTGCTGGTGTCAGACAGGCTAGTCTGAGTAGTTTAGAAACTGCTCATCTGTTGAGATTTACAGAGACTGGTCAAAAAGAGAAACTATCCATTGAGCAGCAGTTCGCTGGGGGAAAATGTCTTGTTGATTCCAGAGGCCAGAAGACAATAGCCAGACTGCTTTGAGCTCATCAATACCTCATCAATAAACAGATGAGTCACTGGTGTCAGCACCAAAGCCTCATCAGACAGGCTGTCTTACTAAATTTGACCAAACTAACAAAGACTAAACTTAAGGACATTTCCTGTATATTTTTTTTTATTTTGTTGTATTTTGTGAGTGTTTGTGAGCAAACAATATTGTTTTAGTTCATTTTAGCTTTTAGTTTAGTTTTAATTAACTGCAGCAACCTTGCTTTGAGCCCCTTAGTGCCAACTGAGAACACCGTGCACCATGTCACAAAGCTCAAATCATTGTGAACTGGTTTCTTGAACATGACAGTGAATTCACTTTACTGAAATAGTCTCTATAGTCACCAGTACAGCACCTTTGGAGCTTTGCATCACGGATATGCATGATACAAATTTGCAGAAAGTGTGCAATGCCATCACATCAATATGGAGCACAATCTCTGAGGAATGTTTCCAGTACCTTGTTGAATTAAGGCAATTCTGAAGGGAAAAGGGGGCTCTAATCTAGTACTATCAAAGTATAACAAAGTATCTTGGACCAGCTGCGGTCCATAGTCAGCACCCTAATGGACCCTCTTCAGTTCGCCTATTAGCCCCGACTTGGAGTTGAGGACACCATTATCTACATGCTCAGCTGGATCCAAATCCACCTGGACAAGCCACTGAGCACTGTGAGGGTCATGTTTTTGGACTTCTTCAGTGCATTCAACACCATCAGGCCAGCTGACAGCGATGCAGGCTGATGCCTCGCTTGTGGCCTGGATAATTGACTACCTAACCGGCAGACCATAGTATGTGCGTCTGCAGCACTGTGTGTCAGACAATGAGGTCAGCAATGCTGGAGCCCCGCAGGGGACTGTCTCTCTCTGTTTCTCTTCACCCTCTACACCATGGACTTCAGCTACTGAACAGGATGGATCTGGATGGATGTATAGCTGGACTCTCTGACAGTGGTGCTAGAGAGGAGGATGCTGTCCAAGTTAAGGACAATATTCGACAATCCTTCACACCCTCTCCATGATGTGCTGGACAGGCACAGGAGCACGTTCAGCAGCAGACTTCTTCCACCGAGACGAACCACGGAACACAGGAACTCATTCCTACGTGTGGCCATCAAACTCTACATCTCTTCACTGCGACCTTTTTACATTTTCACACTGTAAATATTCATATTTTACATATTGCACAGTGTTTAACTTCAAGTTATTTATGCTACAACTGGCAATTCATATAGACACGTTTTTTATTTATTTTTATCATATTTCTTACCTCCCTTATTTATATCTACTGCCTTTCACATTTATATTTATTTATATACGGCTGAGCCTGTAACAAAATACAATTACTGGGATACTGGGATTAATAAAACATTCTGACTGATATTTTCCTGCTGGTTTTTTTTAATGCTAAACTTGTTTTTTAGACTTATTATTTAAATTTGAAACTTAAACACATCTGTATGTTTATTATTTTTTGTAAATGGAGTGAGTAGATTTTGGACTTGACATTTGGTTGCGTCTCTGTCCTTATTTCTATTTGTTCTAATGAAGTTGTTAAAAAAAGTGGTAACTAATGAAGTGGCCGTGAGTGTATGTCCGTCGCTTTGTATTTTATTTTGTGAATTATTTGTCACATTGGTGTCGCTGAACTCATACAAATAAACTTTGTATTATTTGACGTTTTGCTTCGTTACTCTTAAATAAATAAATATGATGATCACGTTGTTGTGTAAAAACTACATCTTCCTTCTTCCTTAAAGCAGCTGTGCCGCTGACACTTTGTTGCAAAACAAGCTTTGAATCTGTGACGTGGACATTTCCTCCCACACTGTTGACACCTTCTCGTTTCAGCCGCCGCCGCTGCTCTGATTCCCCTGCTGGGCGTGGCTTGGACAATTCGAATCGTATTACGCCGTATATAACGTGACTCCCAGCCAATCGCGAGGCGCTGCTGAGTTTTCTTAGCCAATCACGACACGCGCGTAGGCAAAGCGGGACGCTCCGAATTTAGACACGGAAGCCTGCGGGTTCGCTCGCTCGCTCGCTCGCTGCCGTTTGATAAACAATAGCGTAAAAAAGGCAGAGTTGTTGAACATGGTGCGAGGTAACTTACTCCCAGTCGAATAAACTGCGTGTTCGGGTCGAGCCGCCGCTGATAATACGAGCTGGAGCCTTGTGGGTAAGTTGGGCATTAAATCGGAAGCGCTTCGAGCGTCGTTTCCCTTTTAAAGTGCAGACAGCAGGCGCCATGTTAAACTTGACTCTGCGTTAGACTTTTATGCGTCTGTTCGGTTTAACAGTTATATAAGGGCTCCGTTAAAGACTTTTTTTAGCTGGAAATATTGTCTAGCTATGAAACTGTGCTCTGCGGCTGAGTTTAATAATGAGCTTAATGACGCTGGGTCTCCTGTCAACTTGTACGTACCTGCCTGGGACGTTTGTCTCAGCTTGTGTAGCATTGCACCTTCAGCTGCTCCCCTGTGTTCTCGCCCAGGGGTCGCCACGGCGGATTAATCCGCAGGGGTTTTTACGCCGGATGCCCTTCCTAGATTAGATTACTTTATTGTCATTTCAACTACACAGTGAAATGATATAGCGTTCCCCTCCTGACGCAGCTCTCCATGGTGAGAGAGGCTTGTGCTCCCACCTGGAATCGCACCAGGGACGTTTTGCTTGTGAGGCAAATGTGTAAACCACTACACTATGGGGACACTCGCAGCATTGTTATTAGTAATTTAACATGTGTGCCTGTTTGCATGCAGGGTGACCAGATCCCAACAAACTAAGAGTGTGTTTGTGTTTGTGTTTGGCTAGGATGACCAGATGTCCCTGTCTGCAAATTGATTAGATAGCGCTGAAAAATCCACAGTGAATGATAGTTTCTTAAGGGCTGGCTCTTGTCCAGTGGCAAGGAAGAAAGCAGGGAGGGCTGTGTGCGCCCAGGAGCTCCATCTGTCAAACTGTGCAGAGGTGGGGATCAACACATCACCCAAAACTGGGAGTCAGCCCAAAGTTAAAGGCTTCACAGATTTTGACAAGATATGATAAATATCACAAAGAAAATGTGAAACTGGGGAAAAGGGTTTGTTGCATGCTCTACCAGTTATTTTTCCAGTTCACACAGGGAGAATATGACAGAATGTGTGAGTCTCAATAAGTGATGTGCCAATTTACAGCATATGGATGCATTGTGTAAATTCTTATTTATACTTTATTAATCCCCAGGGGGGAAATTACAATTGCCGACACTTCTACACATGCAGTGAGGGAGGTCGGCATATAAGGCTGCTATGTCGGGCACCAGGGAGCAATGTAGGGGTTTGGTGCCTTGCTCAAGGGCACTTGGACAATGCTCAGAGGGTGACGTCCTTATGGCCTCTGGTCCACCTCCACACGTGGGCTCTCTCCGGCTACTAAAGCCGTCCTTGGACGCACTGAGCCATTGTCGCCCACGTCAACTCAAAGCCCAAGATTACCAGACAGATGGTGCAGCAGTGGCTGAAATAACCAGCATTTACCAGCCAATCATATACATCAACAGACTGTAGTCACAAAGTGGCGCCCGTCGTTATTCCAGATTCAGAGATTTCAGAACCAGGTTGTGCGGTTGTAGAAAAGCAGCAGTCATGGTTTCAGTCAGCTGCTTTCCAGACTTCTGGAAGTGCTCAGCCTGTGTGAGTTTTCCTGCAGTTGTTGCAGTGATTGACAAAACTGATAAGATCTGTTCAAGGGTTTGATTTATCTTGTTTCTTTGGTATTCAGTCAAATTTTGCACTGGGCATTGAGAAGATAAACTGAAGGACTTTAAGCGAGTGATGATTTAAGTACATGGTGGCTGTTCTTCAGTATTTTGTTCTGCAAGAAACACTTCAATAACTTAAATTTTATGTGTTTGGAAGGCGCAGTCATGCTGTGTGTTCACATCTGTCCCTTGAAAAAAATGAAGGATGACCTAAAGTATAAGAGCAGGAGCCTCTGAGTGTAGTTGTCTTTAATTTAAGAATGGACTGAGTGTATATTTGTACATGAACACTTGTCATGCCTTAGGAAGTACTTTGATCTAAATGTGTTACTTTTATTCTTTGGATATACAATCCTGGGCTCAGCCTCTGTTTCGTTTATTCTTTCTTTATGCTCTAAAGAGAGGATACATAAGTGTAAGCAGACTGTCTCATGAAAATTGTAAACCTGAACCTTTATAGTCTATTGTGTGCTATTTTTTTAAACGCAGCTACACACAATATATAATGAGCTGTACATTGCATGTTGTGTCCCACACTAATAATCTCCATCCCACTTCTGGTTTGTTAGGATCTGGTCACTCTTATCAGTGGCTCCCTGTGACTTTAACACAAAGCTACATGAATGTGAACATGGAAATAAACAGTGGGTTTGTTCTACGTATGATTTTTTTTTTTCTGCTTTCACTGCCAAGCCTGCTGGCTTACCAGTGTGATTGTACTGTGTTAGGACTTAAACAGATTTTTTTTTTTTTTAAATTTACACTACTTAAAAGCTGTTATGCTATATATATGATCTATTCTCAGAGGGTATTTTTGATTTGATTAATTTGCACAAACACAAGTCAGACTCAAGGTGGCCTGCAGAATTTTACTCTGTACTGTGTACCTACTGTATATGCTAGAAGATTTATTTCTTTGTTAGAAATTTCTGTTATTTTAGTTTTGTAATGGTATTAATGTAATGGCAGATAAATACTGCAGAGTAGTCATTTGAGGTGGGACTCACTAGAGACCCAGCGACACAATATTATCACAATACTTAACTCACAATATGATACTATTGGGATTTTAAACATTTTGCTGTATGCTGAGTATTGCAGTAAACTATACTGTGATATATTGCGATTAATCACCTTTTTTAAATGGCAAATTATGCCCCAAAAGTAAACTTTGTAAATATCTATTTTATCTGTTCCTCTCACTTCAGTCATGTTTGTTGCTGTAAAATGGGATTGTCACACAGACAGACAGAACAACACTGTAATTAAAACCTGTCATGAAGGGAAAAAAATGGTTTGGTTTGGTTTAAATTCTTATCCAGCTCAAAAGAATGCAAACATGTGGTATACTGTACCATTACATGTATTTTGAACAGTGCAGCTTGTACAACAAAAGTTCTGAAGCCCCTTCAGCGACTGAAGTATTTTAAATTATGTAGATTATGTAGGTGAATTGAAAAAACACAATTGATTTTATTGTTCTAGTACTAAAACATTAAATCTGTATTTGAAATTTTTATCATAGGATATTGATATTCAGTGTGGCTATATCGATACAATGTTGTCACGCATCATATCGAGATACGATGCTGTAGCAATTTTCCTTTTTTTTTGCCCCATCACTAGTAGTTATGTGGTTAAATTTGCACCTATTAGTAATGTTAGACCATAGGCTAGTCTACACTTAACAGGGTCTGTCACCTTTATTATAAGGCCCAAATATGTTTTACGGCTCCATACAGATTTTTAGGGGACAGAAATTGCTCAGAAATGGCTCTTCAGATAGTAAAGGTCACTGACCCCTGGTCTGGAATGATGTGGAGCATGTTACTAATCCTGAGTGGCATTTAGCATGTGAATAACTGTTTATTTGAACTTTTCACCCAGTTTCACAAGTTTCACAGTATTATTGTAGCAGAATTTCCTTTTATTTGGGTGAATTTTCCTCATATTTCACAAAAACATCCCCCAGTTTGTAAATTTTCCTGACTGGCAGAATATCAGACAGCGTAACCTTACCTTGACTGCAATGAAGTGTCTGCCCTGCTTTCTTAACATGCATCAATGTAAAGCCAGACTTTAGAAAAGTGCAGGTCATGCAAAGACAGTCAAAATGTGGGACATTGTCTGAAGATGTCGGACAGGGGGACAAGGGTAAAAATGCTGTGCAGTCCCCCATAAAGAGGGACATCTGATCAGCCTACTTGCATGTCATGTTTCTAACATTAGTTATTGTTTTTGCAGCAGCTCCTGTGAGAGATGGATGAGCTCTACACTTTAGAGAGGGAGGTGGGACGAGGCAGTTATGGTGTGGTGTTTGAGGGCCACATGGCCAAAACGAGACAGAGAGTGGCTATTAAACGGCTGCCCTGCAGCAATCCGGAGTGCATTGAACTCTACCTGCAAGAGCTTTGGGCCATGAGAGCCACAGCCATGAACCACGTCAATGTCATTGCTCTGCACAACTGCCTTCTGCAGACAGGGCCGAGGAGCCTGAAAGTCTTAAGACCAGGGAAGCTGCCCCTCCGTCTCGTTGAGAGCGTGCTGAAGGGAAGTGTAATCGGAGCACAACAAAGTCAAGGAAGGAACAATGTCCAGTCTAACACCCGGAGGAGGACTAACTCTACCTCCAGCTTACAGGACAGAACTAACACTGTCCCAGCCAGAGCTAATCTCCAGAAGAAGGATAACTCAAATGCATCTGATGCTACAACCCCTCAGAGGCCACAGAACAGATCCAGGAAGAGACCAGCACCGATGGAGGAGGAGCAGACTGGACAGCTGCGCTGCTTGGCCCTGTGGCTTGTGATGGAGTACTGTGATGGAGGAGACTTGAATCAGTACCTGCTCTCCAGGCCCCCAGATGCCCAACGTAACCATAGCGTGGTGCGACAGCTCTGCAGCGCCGTAGCCTTCCTGCATGGCCTGGGGATCACCCACCGGGACCTGAAGCCTGACAATGTGCTGGTCTGCGTGACACCAAAAGGCCCCGTCATTAAGGTGGGCAGATTGTTCCAGTGAGTCAGTGCTTATCTCAGATCCAGTGGCGTCAAACTTGTTTGAAAAGTCACACTGTTCAAATTTGAAAGCACATTAGTGCTAAATGGTTTTTCTGTCTGCGGGGGTGTTTGCTTTTCACAGTGGCAGTGTACTTGAGATACAGTTAGCATTATAACAAAGTCAAATATGAAAATTTAAATGGAAACAGAACAGATCTGTGCAGCGAAACGGTTAATTATATAAAAAGCGCAGGTGTTGAAGGGAAAATAAAAGTGGCACAAGAGTGCAGTGAGGCAGTACCATTTTAAGTTAAAATGCTCTTGCAGATTGTTTGTGTAATACTGTTAGTTACAGAGTTGAACAAAAAATACACAAAATGCATGGTATATCTGCCTGCCTCATATTAGATTAGTTTAGGAATTTTTATATAGAAATGCCATCACTAGGGTAGAGATTCCCTTTGGAAAAATATTTCTCAGTAACAATATTATTCCTATATCTTGGAAAAAAATTCTTTTTAAAGAATAACTTTATTTACTGGGAACAATAACTGCAAAACAAAGTCTTAGCAGTACAAGTATTCCATACAAGTCTGCAGACAGAAAAAAAATGTTGTCATCAGTTCAAAAAATAGAGATGAACCATAACTACAGGGTTCACACTAATTGGTCAGATCAATATGAAACCTATAATTTTTGGCTTGGATCTGAAAGGATGCCAAGAACTTTACCAATACTTTTTAATTTATCCTTCAGTATTTGTGCTGTTCTGGGAAGTGGAAAAGTTTGACATCATTTGCCTTATCCAGCATGACATTTGCTGATTACCCCCCAAACATTGCAATTAAAAACAGGGTTCATTAATGTTTGTTCATTTTATTAGAATTGTATCCTTCTGGATATAAACCAAGACCCAGCTAAAATAACAAAACCCAATATGCTTTGGGTCTGGTGATATTTCATTTGAGATGATCTTCTAACATGTCATTGTGACCTCTTCCTAGAATGTTTTCATCTTTCAGCCATACATGGTGAGATGGAGTTCCTTTAGCCTCTGAGCATTTAGTACCAGCCACTTTATAAGGTACACCTTACTAGTACCTCCTCAGACCCCCTTTTGCCTTCAGAACTGTCCATATTGACATGATAAAATCACACAGTTGTTGCAGATTTCTTGGTTATACATCCATTATGCCAATCTCCTGTTCCACTACAAATGTGCTCTACTGAATTGAGATCTGGTGACTGTGGAGGCCATTTGAGTACAGTGAACTCATTGTCATGATGATGAAACCAGTTTAAGATGATTTGAGCTTTGTGGCATAATGTGTTCTGGAAGCAGCCATCAGAAGATGGGTACACTGTGGTCATAAAGGGATGGACATGGTTAGCAACAATACTCAGATTTAAATGATGCTCAACTGGTACTAAGCGGCTCAAACTGTACCAAGAAAACATTCCCCACGCCATTACACTTCCACCAGCAGCCTGAACTGTTGGTACAAGGCAGGATGGATTCATGCTTTCATAGCTCGTTGTTTATGCAAAATTCTGACCCTGACATCAAATCTCCCAGCAAAAATTGTAAATGGTAGACTCATTTTCCTGCTCTTAGCTGACAGCAGTGGCACCCAGTGTGGCTTTTCTTCTGTTGTAGCCCATCTGCTTCAAGGTTTGATGTGTTGTGTGTTCAGAGATGCTCTTCTCCATACTTTGCTTGCACGGCCACAGTAACTGAAACAGTTATTTGAGGTTTTTTTACTTTCTTTTTTTACTTTCTTCACTAATTGGACATATAGGGTATGCAGCATATATACACAAAATATAAAACTATTTTGTGTGTGCATTGTGTGGAAATAACTGCTGCTCAGTGGAAAATGAAAAGTAGTCATCACGTAAAAAAGAAACTTAAAAAAAGGCATTTGATATTAATTTAAAAAATAGAGATTGTTTGATGTAATGTAATACAATGTTTTTTTTCACAATTTCTCTCAGGCTGAAAATAAACACTACTTTCCACTGTCCTATTTTTATCTTAAAATCTTCTTTCAGCTGCTCTCGTTAGGGGTCGCTGCAGCAGATCACATGCTTCTATCTCACCCTATCCCTCTCCGGTCACACCAACCCTCTGCATGTCCTCCTTCACTACATCCTTGAGTGTTCTTTGAGATCTTTCTCTTCTCCTGCATGGTAGCTTCATCGTCAGCATCTTTTGTCTAGTATATCATCACAACCTTGCCTCTCTGACTTTGTCTCCAAACTTCTCAACCTGAGCTGTCCCTCTGATGTACTCATTTCTAATCCTGTCCATCCTGGTCACTCTCAGTGAAAATCTAACCATCTTCAATTTTGCCACCTCCAGCTCTGCCTCCTGTCTTTTCGTGCCACCGTCTCCAAACCATAGTTAATGGCAGGCCTCACTACTGTTTTGTAAAACTTTCCTTTCATGCTTGTGTCTATCCTTCTGTCACAAAGCACCCCTTACACTCGTCTCCACCTGCTCCACCCTCCCTGCATTCTCTTCTTCACCTCTTCTATGCACTCTTTGCTTTGAATGGTTGATCCCAAGTATTTAAACTCTTCCTCCTTCACTACCTATTCTCCTTGCATCCTCAGCATTCAACTTGCCTCTTTCTCATTTATGCATATGTACGCTGTTTTGCTTCTACTGACGTTCATTCCTCTTCTCTAAAGTGCATACCTCCACTTCTCCATGCTCACTATTACCTCCTCCCCTACTCTCAGTACAGATCACAAAGTTGTCTGCAAACATCATTGTCCACGGAGACTCCTCCCTAATCTCATCAAGAATGTCAAGGTTATATCTGCAAGCTATGTCACAATGTTGAAGAATGTTTAAAAAATCCTGTTTAAAATTTATGGCCCAATCCATCTGTAACTTTGTGTGCAATCCTGTTAACAAACAAAGAAACAAACAGGAAAAACAAAACAAATCAAAACAAAACTTCCTTGGCACTGGTAATTATAGCATACACAGGTACTGTATTGACCATTTATGAGAGAGGAACAGAAAGAAGGAGAATAAAACAGTAATACATTCAGGTTTTAGTTTAATTTCAATACACCCAGGTTAGTAAATTGTTTGCTGGCGTTTCTCCCAGCCTAAAATGACCAATATGATTTTCTTAATCTTACGCTAAATATAAAAATAAATAAAAATATATTTACTTTGATAAGCCTGGAAGGTTGCCTCAGGAAGGGCATCTGGCATACAGTCTGTGCCAAATTACCTGTGTGGATTCATCTGCTGTGGCGACCCCCTGGGGAAATACAAGAAGGCCTATACATATGAGATAATTTTATAGCAGTTGACTTTCAAGAAATCCCCAAACTCCTCCATGTCCACAAATCTAAAAATCTCAAAAATTTAATGTGCATGCCAAACTCTTAGAGATTTCTCCATTAATATGATGAATGTAGCTATATAATATTGTTTCATACAAATTATTCTGTAGCAAATGTTCCACAGTATGACTCACTGAATGAAACCTATTTAATCTACCCTAATTAGACCATTTTTCTTGAAGAAGCCAAAGTGTGGTTTGCTGGACTCTCTTGATCTGCTTGAAGTCAAAGGAGGTGCAACAACTGAAATTCAGCTCAACTCTCTGATTAAAATATATTGTATGTCAAGTCTTCAAATAAACAACAACAACTTATGAATCGCATTTGCATTTATTTGCATGTGATGCAACTAAATAAAAATGTACAATACCTAATAACTTGTTTATATGTTGTTTCTCTGGTTCTGCACTTGTTGGCAGCACCTTGCAAACACAAACACACTGACTTGTATAAAAAAAAAATAAAATAAAAATTTTTTTTGTGCTTTTATTGGTATGACAGAACTAATTGTTGTTGGCTCTGTGGCAAAACATGTTTCTTTGTGCATGCTGTGGAAATTTAAGACACCACAATGACCTATAACCATGGAAAGCATTCATTAAAAACATTGATGTCAGTGAGATGTATATACTAGGCCTATGTTATACACTAAAATGCAAATATGGGAAGGAAAAGAACACGGTGTGGATTATCTGTTTTTAATACACCCCCCAAATAAAGAAAACATGACGTGCATGTAAAAAAAACCAACACTGTGTCATACCTCCTTTAACTGCATGGCCAATTTCTCTACAGTAGCTTAAAAATATTTTGGACAGAATTAAGCCATATGTGAATGAATTAGGAAGCCTGTCAAAACCTGTGCAGATTTGACAGGTGTATATATGTAGGCAGAATTACAGAGCTGAAACACAGCAGATGGTGAGACATCCATATGGGGCCTAAAATACATTGAGACTGTCAAAATCAAAGCCAAGTAATGTGTGGAGGTATAAAAAAGCACTTTGCAAATGGATTCTCAAGAAACTCTCAAAATAAGTTACATGTTACGAAATGCACAGACAAGGGACTTAAGAAGACTTAATTCCATAATACAAATATCACTTTCCAACTTAATTTGTGTTGATTTGTCTTGAAGCAGAATTACACAATTTCACACTATCTAAAAAAGACACTCACTAAATGGTTGTGATATAAATAATTATATCAGAAAATGTACATTATCTTCCAAAGAAAATTAAGGGAGAATTGTGTCAATGGCAGTGTACCTGCAATAGCTATTTCTTTCTCTGCCTGGTGCAGTCCCACTAGCTCCCCTATAGCAAGCCTGTAATGAGAGAATAAGAGATCGATCCAATACCAACGTTCTCACTTATAACACAGACTAAATGAGGTCGGTATTCTTCTCATTCACTTGTAAGACAAATAATTTATAGTCAATTCGAATTAGACATGTATGATTGAACAAAGGCCAAAACACATGGGGAGTGTGGGCAGGTGATCGATCCCCAGCAGTGCCAGCATGCTAATGTGGAAGGTGATTAAGGCCGACAGACCAACGGGGCTACTGACCTTAAAACCAAGGATGTGTCCTTCAGCCCAAAGTCAAGTCACAGCTGCTGCCTGCAGAGCCAGAAACTCCACCAAGGGGTACTTTATACATCAGCATCTTAACTATTATAAATAGTTTTGAACATTGTATATAATCTCTGAACCTCCACTTTATTCCAGCATGCATACGTATACAAATGTGTGTGTGTGTCTGTCTGTGCGTGTTAAAGAATAAATTAGAATTCCTCATTGTTTAAGCAAAGTGTACAGCAGTTAACTGGCACTATCCACAGCCCTGTCGGAAACAATCCACTACTTTGATCAGATGCATGGAGACCCCTTTCCTCTGAGCCACGACGCAGAACATGTGCACATATGCCTAGGGTCTGCCTACTGTACGAGCAGCTTGGAGCAGAACATTCAAGAGTGACAAGAAAGTTGAGGAATGTGAAGGAACAGTAATATGATATTCAGTGTTACTGATTATTGTTGTATTATTGCTGCATTGTTTAGCTCTGACAATATTTCATTCTGATTCTGTAAAATGCTGTCATGGTTTGCCATTAGTGAGTGTGGTGTGGACCAATATGCAGGACCGCAGAGCCGACTGAAAGTAAAAGGCTTTTATTCTTGCCCAAAATAACAAAGAACCAAAAGTCCATGAAAAATCCCTGGAAACATGAACAGGCAGAACACACGGGGAGACAGCCAGTATGATGCGACAACGAGTAACACGGAAGACGGGACTTGAATAGACAAAGACAGACCAATGAGCAGACGACAGGTGGACAGGGGCACGGCTGGGACAATCAAGACAGGGGAAACAAAACAGGGACTAAACAGACTACCAAAATAAGACAAGACTTGACGCAGACAGAGACGAAGACCACTAACAGAGGAAACAGGTGAGGCACGGGGCAGAAGGGAACAAACAGAACTCAAAAACTAAACACAAAAACCCTAACTAAAATATGGACCATGACAAATGCTTGTAGTTCTATACTTGTATACAAATACTACTTGTACAAATCACCCAAACACAAACAAACAGTGCCCTTGCAATTGATTATTTTAACTTCCAGAGTGTTAATGGAATGGAATGGAATATATTTTATTAAGAAAGTGTAAACAGG
>VUQH01041708.1:0-52715 GCA_015106775.1 Etroplus canarensis | reverse complement strand
AGAAAAAAAAAATATATATATTTTTTATATTTTTTTTAGTTTTTTTTATATATATATATATATATATATATATATATATATATATATATATATATATATATATATATATATATAATTTCTGTGTATATTGTTGCTTCCCATGTCTGTTATCTTGTTTAGTGTTGTCCTTCATGTTTCAGTGTTGCTTAATTGTCCTTTGGCTACTTCTTTTCTTGGCTACTTTTACTTTGGAAGTTAGTTCTTCTCATGTGTCTCATTGTGATTTCACTTCCTGCTTTTCTTTCTTTCCCTCCCTTGCGATGGTCTATGTTTCATTGTTTCCACTTGTGACTTGTTCCTCCTAAACCCAAATCACCCCTGTGTGTATACACTCACACATTAGCTACAGCATGCTGGTACCAGGTTTTCATGTCGTTTACAGAAATTCTGACCCTGCTATCTGAATGTTGCAGCAGAAATCGAGACTCATCAGACCATCTTCAATCTTCTGTTGTCCAATTTTGATGAGTCTGTGTGAACTGTAGCCTCAGTTTCTTATTCTTAGGTGATTGGAGTGGTACCCTGTGTGGTCTTCTGCTGCAATCTACTTCAACGTTTGACATATTGTGCCTCCAGAGATGTTATTCATCATACAGTACCTTAGTTGCAACGAGTGGTTATTTGAGTTACTGCTGCCTTCCTATCAGCTTGGGGTAGTCTGGTCATTCTCCTCTGACCTCTGGTATTAACTAGCCATTTTCTCCCAGGGACTTGCTGCTCACTGGATATTATCTCTTTTTCAGTCCATTCACTGTAAATTCTAGAGATGGTGATGGCTGTGTGGGGAAGTCCTAGTAGATCAGCAGTCTCTGTAATGCTCAGACCTGCTCGTCTGGCACCAACAATCACGCCTTTCTTCTCCATCCTGATGCTCAGTTTGAACTTCAGCAGGTCATCTTAACTATGTCTTCATGCCTAAATGCACTGAGTTGTTTCCATGCGATTGGCTGATTTGATGGTTTTGTTAATGAGAGGTTGATGAGCTGGCTGGTTGAGTGTATATAGTCCTCATGGTTATCTCTGAGTCTTCTTGTTTCTCCTCATGCTCCTGTTTTGGATCCCATTTTTCAAAAACGTTTTTCCTTGATGTTTGGCTAATAAAGGCTTTTTTGTTATTCAACTTGCCTCAGAGCCCTACATTTGGGCTGCCTCACAACAATTCTTGATAGGTGGTCGTGCCTTGAGCATACTCATTAAAGGTTGAGTTTAATGCCTGATGAAGGTTAAAATAAATTTCTGAGGATGTTTCTAAAGTGATTCATGGTAGCGTGGTTGGATATCCTCTCGTTTTTCATCATTACCAAAATTTAAAAAAATGACTGTCACAATAAGTCACCACAATCACAGTTTTTCTAATTTCTTTTCCCTATGATACTCCAAACCCTCCATTTAAAGAACTAATGCCAATCAGCCTGGCAGGAACTTTTCCACTTACGTTTACTACCTCAAATTTATACATTTCCAAGTAACAGATGCTGAAGAAGAGACCGAAAAGCCTTCCCAGCAGATGAAGAATCCATTGGTGAAAGAATGTGCCTGACTTAACCAACCATTTGTTTTTACTATTGAGTTCATGTTGGCACAGGCACTTTAAATTATGTTTATATTTGTTTTCCTCTGGCTCAGGGGAGCAGCTCTAGGTTTTAATGTGGCTGAAAAATGGGCCTCGCTGTAAATCATTTCATATTCCAAATCATGGACGGAACAACTGGAGCTTGACTGTGTTGTGATCCCGTGTTATTCTCACATGAAATTCACCAAACTTGTATTGAGGCATTTGCTCCACAGTGCATAATTATAGTTCTTTTGTGGGGTAAAAAGGCCATTTTCTGCATAAAAAGACAAAAGGAACAATGCAAGAAGCTAACCTTTTGTCTCTGAGCCACACACATCTGGTTTTTACCACTGATAGTGAGGCTATTGCTCTGAGCAGCCAGGCAGATTTCCCTACTTAGCTGAAAATATGGATTCCTCATCCACCACCACCACCTCCACCTGGGGCTAAACCAATTCCACCAGAGCCGGTCCCTGAGCAGCCAGCCGGAATGAAAACAGTCCAGGATACCAACTCTTATGACCGCTGCAGGGTATCCAGCTCTGATCCTGACCTGATATAACCTGCCTGCACGAAGCTCCCCTGAGGCGGCTTCCTGCATCACCCACTTTACCCAGACCTCATTTCATGTTTATACACACAAACTGAGTGGAAGCCATGTTAAGCTTTAAGAAAGGTGAAAGATGTTTGTTTGTGAGTGAGGAAGCGTCTTCAGGGCATGGTAACAAAGCCTCTGGAGGACTGTAAGATATTTATATTTTAAAGAATAAAATATATATTTATTGTAGTTTTTCAGATATAATAAAATTAAAAAAACATGAAAAATGATCTTGGTGTGACCTCTCCAGTCCAGAATAACCATCTGAAAATGTCACTGCTACAGGTTGTAAAATATTTGATTTGATAAGTTTTGATGTTTGTTTTTCATATTGCTAACATAAACCAAAGCAGTGAATAAAACTGCTTGCGTCCAAAGTATAAAAAATGACTTCCATTGTTGTCTAAAAATGATTAGGCTGGCAGCTTCTTCCTGCTCTTTGTAAAAACTCACTAGAGCGCAATGCATGCGTTAATCTGCCATATAAAATAGACCACAACAAACACACTGTTTACTCAGGTTTCAGTGACATGAGCTAAGATCTACAGTTTCCACGTGTTTGAAACAATAACTTTGTTTAGTTAAAGCAAAAACATAAACTTGTGGCCTTTTTCATTTATCTTCATTGAGGAGGATATAAGAAACAGGGTGAGATGGAGGTAGCTGATCTGCTGTGGTGAACTGCTGAAAGAAGATGAAGCAACTAATGAGGCTGAACTTACTAAGTGACTCTGGTTTCTGATTGCTCCTGGCCAATTCTATCTTTATCGAAAATTATGTGATTTGTACTCATACTGTTGGACATTATCACTTGTATGTCCTTCAACAGTTATTTATAAAATAATTAAATGTGTGTGTATAGAAAAAGCTAATAGCAAAAAGACAGTCTGCACTTTAGGCTTGTGTTTCTTTGTCTTGAGTTTTTTTTTTTTTTGTTTTTTTACCCAAACGGAGACTCAAAAAGCAAAGGGTACCATATGTTTAAACCTGCATTCATGTGCTCCTCAGGCGGTTGCATTTCCTGGTTTAGTAAGTCTGTCCTCTGACTGTATTGTGTTCATGAGCTCTTAAGTCTGAATGTGGAAACAAAATGGATGCTACAAAAATGGTATGTTGTATTTTAGTATTCAGAAGTGGTTCCAGCACATAACTGGTTTACCCAACATGTTATCAGGATGGCTGCTTATTATAATTTTTTTACTCCAGGTAGGCAATCAGCAAATACATGTTAAAAAATAATAACTAAATGCTAGTGAAAAAATAAGAGGCTGTTGTTAATTTTTTTTACATTATCACAAAGATATTTACTTCAGCCATGTTTTTGTCTGTGATGTCAACAACTTGGCAACCCATGGCTTCACCAGGGGTTCACCTGATTGATTACTCCCCTCATCTCCCAATTGGTCGTGGCAGATGGCTCCTCCCTGAGCCTGGTTCTGCCAGAGGTCTCTTCCTGTTTAAAGGGAGTTCTTCCTTCCCACTGTTGCCAAGTGCTTGCTCATAGGTCGATCATCTAAATCTTGGGGCTTTCACTCTGATATTGTAGGGTTTTTACTCTGCAGTATAAAACACCTTGTAAATGTTGGTGATTCTAAGCTGCAAAAAACATAATTACCTAGAGTATGCTCCCATCTTGATGAATTGTGATGGTTTCACAGTAGGATCCAAATACATTCTGTTTGAGGCTTCATAACAGGACTTCACAAACTAGCGGGTGACGTCACAGTAGCTACGCTCACCTTTTATACTGTCTATGTTTGAAACATGTCCAAAAAATGATTGTCCCCACTCCCTCACTTCCCTGCGTCCACTCTACCCTTAATGATCAAGCTAATCAACTTCTCTCAATATCACAACTCCTTTTTTTATTACTCATTTTATACTTTTTGTGCCTTAACTGGGGACACGGTGACACATTGTCCTCACACATATTTGTTGTTAACTGACAAAACAATATCTACAGAGGCAGATGTCACTGAGGAAGGACTGCAGAGCCACGCTTGGGTGCAGATAGCAGTCACAATGCACATGTAATGTGCCCAAGTCCAAGTGAACTGCACTTGGGTTCACCTATTCAAGCTGGCAATGGCACGGTTCATTTAACTGGGATCGCCTAGTGTAATTACATCCTAAATGGCTCTTTTTTTCAGCTGCTTGGCTTTTGGCTGTTTAGTCCCATCCAGTTATATTCATGCAGACAACAAATTCTGCTAGTCTTTATATAAATGGTCCTTTTTGACAAGTCTGTGCCTGAAATTCATTTTGCTCTTGGTGTATGTTCTTGCTGCCAGTGCACCGCACCTTGCTACATTCAAATCATAAATTCAGCTTGTTGTTTGGACAAGCCCATGTCATGTTTATTTTGTTGGTTTGCTTGGCGCACTGGAACAATAGCAGGTCTATCAGCAGAATTTCCTATTCTCATATTATGCAGTTCTGCAGCTGTAGCCACAAATGGCCACGTCCTGTTGTAATAACAAGTCTGCCGAGCCATTTTCTCACATATCACTACCATCCAGCCCACTAAGGCGTTTACTGTATATCACTGTCACACTGAGGCTGGATCTGTCTGTCATTTAGATGCAACATTCCCATTATGAAATGACCTGATTTTGTTCACAGCTATGAATATGATTTAACACGTCAACCACAGACCCTTTTTTATCTTCTGAACCATAATCCATGTGGTGTTTCTAGGACAAAACAATTTTTAACAAAGCCTGCATTTTACTTTTTACAGATTTCCTCTAAGCTCTGCTTTCAGACTGGCCCTCTTGGAACTCCTCTCTTCTCTCTCTTGCTTTTTGTGTGAGTTGAAGGCAGCTGGATTTCATCCTGACAGGTCTGTGGAGGTATGGTACAGTAATACCACCACACCCTGCAGTTAGGCCAACACAACAAAAGCCCTCCATTTGGGGATTATACTGTACAGGATGTATTTGACTCCAAACAACAGGTTTAGTCTTTCACTCTCCTTGTTTGTTTGCCATAGTAAGTCTCCATTGAATGAACACAGGGTCAGCTTGAGCTCTTTTATTACCCTGATAAATGTCAGGCTGACTGTTTAAGAAAGCCTGAGGAAAAAAGAGGGATGCTCTTTGTAGATTGTGCAGAAATATTTGATTAAAAAAATCTAAAATTTACTAAAAATGTATGTAGTTTTGAAGGGTGAGTGCACTGCGCAGCAATCTGGCAGAAATCCGGCTGAAGACTTGAACATTTCTGACACACAGCTTGAGCGTTTTTGTTGCTTTGCCATCTAGCAGGCCCTCCAGCTGATGGCACTCATTGAAAACATGGGAAAATGTCAACTGTTTCAATATTGTCTGTTTCAGTGGTCAGCCAGAAAAATGTCTATTTACTGGTGTGAAATTTACATGACTGGTTGATTTTCTTTAATGTGTGTTAATCATAAAGTTGTGTTTTTGAAGCTAAATGGATCCATAAGAGAGCTGTTCTGTGTAACTAAGGATACAACAGGACCCTAATTTAGTCATTACAGGTGTGTGTGTGAGCTGAAATTATAGAGGCTACGTTAAATCCAGCAGGATGGCTGGTATTTCCCACTTGCTTAAAATACTCGGGGGTTTTTGTGTGTGTTTATTCTTAACCTGTTCAAAGCTTGGGTAATGTGGCTGTACATTTTCATATTTCATTTTTTATACATACACATAAGCACAAATGTACTAGTCTAGATCATAAATGGAACTTTCCCTTTATCATTTTCTATGGAATGCCAGTACATTGGCTCTAAAACTATTGGCTATGTGGGACTGACAAGCAGCAAGAAAAAAAAAAATGCCTCGTGGTTTCCATGTCCACACTAGAGATATAAATTTTGTCATTAGTCAAAATCTGACAAACCCAGCGGTGCTCCCTGGTTTAATGTCCGGCATATATGCTTGAAAAGTTGTAACTTTTGCGAACAATAGAAAATGTTTTTAGAAAAAAATTAGTAAAATGGAACAAGTCTGAGGTCATGTTTCTTAGCCGGAAAAGGGTGGAGTGCCCACTCAGGAGTGAATTGTTGGCCAAAGTGGAGGAATTTAACTGTCTTGGAGTCTTGTTCACGAGTGAGTGGAGCAGCAGGTTGACAGATGGATTGGTGCAATGTCTGCAGTGATGTGGATGCTATACCAGTCTGTTGTGGTTAAGAGAGGGCAGAGCTCAAAAATGACCTACATTCATACCTCCACTTATGGTCATGAGCTGTGGATAGTGACTGAAAGAATGAGATTGTGGACATAAATGACAGAAATGAGCTTTCTCTGAAGGCTGTCTGGGCTCTCTTTAAGAGATAGGATGAAGAACTTGGTCATTTGGGAGGTACTCAGAATAGAGCTGTGCTCTTCCACATCAAAAGGAGCTAGCTGAGGTGGTTCAGGCATCTGACCACAATGACTCCTGGACGCCTCCTAGGCGAGGCATTCTGAGCATGTCATACCAGGGGAAGGCCGCAGTGCCAAGCCAGGACATACTGCAGACAGTATATCTCTCAGAAGAGCTGGAAGAGGTGGCTGGGGAGAGGGAGGTGGTTGGACGTCTCTGCTTAGACTGCTGCGCCCTAAATGTAGACCCGGATAAGTGGCAGAAAATGGAGTAAAACCAAGTAAAATGAAACTCAAGTCAGTTCTTTAGTGTCCTTATGCCTGTCCTAGCCTAGCTCAAGTTAGCAGTGTTAGCAGTTTTCCCCCTTAGTTTATGGGCCAATATTTCATAGGCATGCTGTTGTCTGACAGCATGAACAGAAAAATGTATAGATGTGAAAGGATTTATTGTCAAATTGGCTGTATAAAAATGTAGTATAAATGAGAGTAGAGAGTGGGAGAGAAGCAAACAGATGTAAATGGCTAACAATGGTCAGCTGAATCTAAATGCACTGAAGCACATAAAGAGACATGAACACAGAGTAACAGACACCCAGTACTTCTAAAATCGCTTTGGGTATTCAGAGTAGAAAGACTTTATATAAGTACCAGTTGAGCCTCTGTTTATTACAAATTGGCCCTTAAAGTTCCATCGTTCATGGTTGTCTCTCAGCATTACATTTTCCCCTATTACATTTGTGATGGATCGTGAACTGGATGAGCTACACTATATGGACAAAGTATTGGGCCACTTACACATTACAATTAAAAGAGCTTTAATGACATCTCATGCTAAATCCATAGGCATTGATATGGAGTTGGGAGTGTTTGTTCAGTTGTCCAACACTGATAATGGATAAGAGGTCTTGGCTCACAGCTTCCGTTGTAGTGCATCTCAAAAATATTCGATGGGGTTAAGGTCAGGGCTGTTGTGTGGTCAAGTTCTTCCACACCAAACATACACTCAGAGGGCACATTCATACTGAAACATAAAAGGGCCTTCCCCAAACTGTTTTCACAAAATTGGAAACACAGTATTATCCAAAATGTCTTGGTAAGCTGAAGCATTAAGATTTCCATTCAGTGAAAGTAAATAATTTTTAACTTTTTTTATTTTTAACTTAGTATTTTAGCTGTTTTTGTCATGCTAAGCTAAAAAATTTCATTAGTTTTTTCATATGAAGTTGAGATTGTTAGTTTTATTTGAGTGAGGTATTTCATTTCTGTATTTATTTTAGCTATTTCTTTAATTACTATACATACCTGTTCTTTTATTTAACTGTCAGCTGTTTTTCTCAAACATGTTCAGGTCCATTTAATAGATTAAATGTTAATTTATGTTTGGTATTTAACCCCAGCTGGAATTTATTGAATTAGAAAACAAATCAAAGCTGCAAATGTTCAATCTATTCTGCAGGACTGTTTGAAGTTGCACTGCCTCTTGCAGTATATGCCACTTTTGTCTCCCAGGACCAAACAACAGACATCGTGAAGATAAAACCACCTTTTGTTCCATGTCTGCTTGGTGTATCAAATCCAGACACGAGGTAAACATGGAGCAGAGAAGTGGGTCATGGCAGCTGCTTTCTAACCAGGTGAGCCCCTCTCAGCAAAGCCCAGTCAGACTGTGGTCCCACCGGCATGCTCAAGCTGCTGCTAGATTTGGGTTAGAGCTCTGAGGATGTGATGTCTTTGAAACCTATCTTCTGCCTTGTCACAGAAATGGGGAAAATCAATGAAATATTGGTCAAGTCTTTAACAGAAGCCCCGCTGGGGATTCATACCTACTTCCCTGCTGTTTGCACATCCGTCTCTGCAGAACAGATGCAGCTTTGTTATATTGAGCTGTCAGGATGTCTGTGTATCAGACACAACATTTCTAGATTTGTTTTTCACCTATTGACTATTTACTTCCCTTTTTGCTAGCAATTCATTCTATCAATCAGCGCTTTTTTATATTATCATTTTTAAAGTGAATGTCAAACCAAGCTTGAAATTAACTTTCCAGCCAACAAAGAAACTCAGATTTCCACCCCATACTGTATCTTGGCAGAGACTGTGGTTTCTTTGTGTGTGCAGAGGCTGATTGACAGCAAACATAGTGAAGCATAATGAAGTGCACGGACTTAAAAGAGAGCCCAAATGAAGGCTTTGTGCTTATTGTGATGAATTGCATGGGAGAGAATTGCTGAATCCTGGTGTGCAAATATAACTGGTTGGCTGTAACTATTCTTTTCAGTATCAGTTGATCTGCTGATAATCTGGTCCATAAAATGTTGGTGAAAAATACACAGATTCCCAAAGAGTCCAAGTTACCCTAATCAAAAATCCTTTTCTTGCATGAAAACATGTCCAAGGATGGAGAAATGTATTATCATTTATGGCAAAGAAAGGGAGGGGATCTTTAAAACATAAAAGCTAGAATTATGAATTATTTTTGCATTTTAAAAAAAAATTACACAGGAAGCATTTTGACTTGAAAAAGGGAGGTAAGTAAGTAATTTTCTCCCGTGGGATTAATGAAAGTTTCTGATTTTGATTCTGAATGATTGTTGTGTTTTCTAGATGGCTTATCCTGAAAAATAGTTGTAAAATGAACATTTTGCCAATGTTGGCTTGAAGTATTTCTTAAATGCTGCCTAATATCCTTGTTAAACTTTCTAGCAAGATAAAGTTTGTGTTCAATAATTTTTTCATCTAGTGTTTTTCTTGATCCCTCCATCCATTTTCTTCCAATTATGTAATTCAGATTCGTGGCAGGCTGGAACCTATCTTAGCTGCCATAGGGGCATAGGGCAAAAGACAGAGCACACACTGGACAGGTCACCAGTCTGTTTCAGTGCTAACATAGAGAGACAGACAACCATTTACACCTACAGCCAGTTTAGAATTGCCAAGTAAACCCATGCATGTCTGGATTTAGAGAGGACACAGGAGAGAACATGCAAAGTCCACACAGAAAGGCCCCAGCCAGTAGACTGAACCAAGGATCTTCTTGTGAGGCGATGGTGCTAATGAAACATGAAAAATATGAACTGAATGGATTTTTAAAAATCTAAAACATTAATAAAACAACATGGGTAAAAGGTAATGAGAACTCAGTCTGGTTTAAAAGCCAAAGAATAAAAACGAATATTCAAAAGGGTTTTAAAAGTGTCCAAAGCTGGGGAGGTCCTGATGTGAACAGGGAATTTCTTCTACAATTTAGCAGAAGCTAATGCAAAGGCCAGATCTCCTCTGAGTTTTATTTTGGACCTCAGGATTGCCAGGAGCATCTGCTCAGCACACCTCAGTGATCTAGTTGGAATGTGCAGAGTTAAAAGATCAGAGAGATATGGGGAATCCAGCCCATGCAATGATAAATAATGAAATTTTAAAATCAATTCCAATTCTGTCATGGAGCCAATGCAAAGAAGCCAATATTTATGATATGTGTTCTCTCTTGTGTGTACCAGTTGAGAGCCAAGCTACAGCATATTGGGCGAGCTGCAGTCGACCAATCAATGACAGACTGACACCTATATAAAGACTATTACAATAGTAATAGGCAAAAAAAGATGAATGCATGGAGAACCAGAAATGGCTTCACTGTTGCGAGTGTCCGAAGATTAAAAAAGCTAGTTTTAACAACAGCAGCATTTATCTATTTAAAAGTTAAGTTTCTGTCAAAAAGCACTCCTTTTTATTCCTGATCATGGGTTTTATACAACTTGTTAAAGGTCCATGATCGTGGAGGTCAAGGGTTCCAAACTGGATGGCTTCAATATTCTGTTAATTTAAATTAAGAAGATTTAAAGCCATCCATGTCTTCACATCTTTCGGGTAGTTTATGAGGCCTTTGCATGAGTTTTGGTGTTGTGCTTCAGTGGCAGATAAGTCTGTATCATCTGCATAACAATGAATGTGTTGCCATCTTTTTGTTGCCATCTAGGGACCCCACTTAGAAGAGGAGTCTTTGAAGAGGATGCATCTCCCAGCCTAACTAAAAAGCTTATATTGATTAAAATATGATTTAAACTGAGCTGTTCTTTTGATACCAACAACATGCAGGTTGATGATCTCAAAGGTAGCGCTGAGGTCCAATGGCAGAATCCCCTGAGTCAGTAATGAATAAAAGATCATTTAAAACTTTTAAAAACTTGGTCTCTGTATTGTGATGTGCTTTAAAACAAGACTCAAAATATTGCAGTAACACTGTTTCTATCTAAAAAGGCTTAGATCTGAAGGAAGCCAACTTTCTCCAGTACCTTGGAAATAAAAGGCAATTTAGAAATTGGTGTGAGGTTGCGTGAAACTGTTGGATCCAGATTTGGCTTTTTGAGAATAGGCTCCTACAAAGCATTTTTAAAATAAACAGTAACAGAACCAAATAGAAGAAGCTATTAATAAAGGGGAATAAAAAGAAAAATCATATGCCACAAGAATGACTTCAACCCCACTTTGGGGTCCATTTGCCATCCTATCAAGTTAACTGACTGCGGTCTCAGTTGCTTGCATCAAAGGGTTTATATTGCTGACATTGGAGGCAGCAGGGCAATGGTCTTGGTAGTCCAGGCACTTTAAATTCACAATGCAACAAAAGACATGTAAATAAATATATATGGATTAAAAGCCCCTTTCATATTTTTAAAAACAGGCTCTGGCAATAGTAGTTTGTTGTATGTAGAGAAGATGTTATTTGGTCTTCTATTCACAATTGTTTAGTGACCAAATTAGTTGTCAGTCAAATGTGATTAACTCACAATATAAGATGCAGGTATTTAATTTCTTAGTTGCAAAAAGCTGATTGATATTTCTTACTTTGTCCTCTTCGACCGGTATTGTAGGGGGAAACAATATCAACATCCGTCCATCTACAATTCAGTTCTTGCTGTCATACCATGACCAGTTTTGACCTGCGAGATGATGCACCGTTTCAACCATGTTTGCTGGGTTAGCAAACATGGTTGAAACCCTGATGTTATCTCCCAGGACAAAACTGGACGTGCAAAATCCGAAATGTATACAGACGGAAGTTGAGGCTTTTTCAGTGTAGCATAGATGCCTAGTCAGACTATCTCTTACTAAGTGAAAAATGAAATGGAAATGAAGGAAACTGTCTGCTTTTTTTCAGTGACAAATAATTTTATCAATACATTAATGTGAACAGATGGCCACATAACCTCTACTCCATGTACACAAACTAGTTTTACCAGATCCTGTTTTTAAAAAAATATAAATTGCCTTCAGAATTGCCTTAATTCTTTGTGGCATAGATTCAACAAGGTGCTGGAAATGTTCCTTAGAAATTTTGGTCCATATTGATATAATAGCATCACACAGTTGCTGCAGCTAGGATGACCAGATCCCAGCAAACTAAATGTGGGACAATCAATGTTTATATGAGACAATGTATGACATGTTAGCAGTGCTGCGAGATAGTGTGATATTTTCATATCCAGCTCATAAATAAATACAACAAAAAGTGTAGGTAACCAAACTGGCTAAAATAAGGATAAAAGGACGCTTAAGTTTGTTCTTATGGTCTCATACAACAGTTTTTACATACTCTTGTATTCTTTTATTTCACTGTTATTTCAGCTGCTGTTCTGGTAACCATCTTTGGATTTCAGCAGTGATGTATCCATAGATTGACATGCATTTTTTTTTAGCCATATCTGACAACTTTAGCTATGATAGACAATTATGACACACATATATACTGTGCAACTTCAAGTCATATTTTCTCAGGCATAACTGAAAAATTGCCCCAGCAAAAGACAAAAACTCTATTTCTCAGCATATACTATTTTCAGTGTGGTAATTTCCATCATATTTGCCAAAATCTGTAAAGCCTTTGACTTTTCGGGGCTTTGTAACTGTGCCTGATTAGTGTAGCATTAGACATGGTCATCTTTATTTGATTATAGTAAAAAGCATTGAGTAATTATTGAGTAAAAGCCAGACTTTAGAAAAGTGCACGTCCAGCAAACCCAGTTAAATTGCGGAACACTGTTTCAGGATGTGGGATGGGGGCAAGGGGTAAAAATGTCTTGTAGCCCCGCATAAAGAGGGATATTTGGTCACCTTAGCTACACGTCCATGATGAGAGTCTCCTGTTCGGCCACATCCCACAGATGCACTACTGGAATGAGGTCTGGTGACTATGGAGTAGACTGAATTATAAGTGTCGAGTTTAAGAAACCAGTTTGAGATGTACTTAAATGTATATAATGCTGTACCAAGATGAACTGAGCTTTATGACGTGGCGTGTTATCCTGCTGGAAACAGCCATCAGAAGATCGGTACACTGTGGAATGGACATGGTCAATAACACAGCAACAAATCTCAGACAGGCTGTGGCACTTTGTGCAAGTAGCTAGTACTAAGGGACGCAAAATGTACCACGAAACTATACCCCACACCACTGCAGCACCAACACCAGCCTGAACTGTCGAAACAAGGCAGGGTGGATC
This sequence comes from Etroplus canarensis, assembly GCA_015106775.1. Lineage (NCBI taxonomy): Eukaryota > Metazoa > Chordata > Actinopteri > Cichliformes > Cichlidae > Etroplus > Etroplus canarensis. Next base: position 39,701 of record VUQH01041708.1, on the reverse strand, counting down.
CATGCTTTCATGTTGTTTATGCCAAATTCTGGCCCTACCATCTTAATGTTGCAGCAGAAATCAAGCCAGACCAGTTAACTTTTTACAAAATTCTGTTGTATATTACATTTTATGTATGCTGTCATCAACATGTGAAGCAGCCTTATTCAGATTATTTGGAAAATGCTGCAATTTTGATCTGACTTCTTGCAGTAATATCAGCTGGATGGCGCTGGATGTGCTCTCTTTTCAGAGACATACCTTTGGCTGCTCGCTTGTATTCTCCCCAAAAGGTCGCCACAGTAGATTATTCCACACTGGTAATTTGGCAGAGGTTTTACACTGGATCCCCCTCCTGACGCAACCCTCCATGGTGAGAGGGGCGTGTGACCCCACCTTCTATCAAACCAGAGACCTTTCACTTGTAAGGCGAATGTGTAAACTACTACACTGCGGGGGACACTCTCTTCTCAGAGACATGACCTTCAGTTATAATGCACGTATAAATAAGAGGTAAACAGTCCTATTATTGCTTACATTGGGAAATCCCTTCAGCCTACTCCAAAGGCTGAGGTCTCTGACCACTCTTCTTTAGGGCTCAGACTTTGTCTCAGACAACTGAGGTCAAACATGTTTCACCATCAACAAACTGAGTGACTTTATGATGCAACATACAAGTAACCTGAACCTTGAGATTAAAGAGTTTGATGATGCAACACAGCATTATGTCAGTGTCCATCGTCTGGATTATGAAGACAAATCCCTTCCTGTTTTACACCTATTTCAAGGTTAACTGAGGATAGAAGTGTGGCTGTCTGTGGTCATCACACTTGTGACACCCCTCCAACCTGGGCGTCTTATTTAGGAAACACTCAAAGCTTGTTTCAGTGTAAACTACAACCACACAGTTTCTGTCCTGCTGCAGCTCAATCATGCAGACCTTTGCTGACCTTCAGGTCCAACAAAACCCAGAAATTTATCACAGTCAGTGAATTAAGAAGTTGGAGATTAGAAAAAACATTGATTTTAATTAAATGTCAAACCATTAACATCACAATGTGCATCTTCATTGTGTTAGTATAATATTTAATACTTATACCAGGCTTTGGGGCAAGATCTCTTCACATCCATCTCTTTACAACCTGGACATGCTGCTGGACATGGTGTCCCACTTTATGTAGAGTTTTACTCCTTGTCTCAGTGACATTTTGATAAATTTCTCCAGAAACGTGTGGCTCAAAAAATAATGGGATATACTGGATATTACTGAAATTCTAGTCCTTGAACAAAGCTAAAATTAGAGCTAATGGTTTTAATAGTTATTGTGATGGAAAAAGAGAGTAAGTCACTTTTGTCCTCTTTCTTGCTGCGAGGGGACAGTGCTAACTGTGGGTAACTATGCTCACTACACCTGCATAACCACTGTAGTGCCTTCAGTTGTTTGACTTCAGTCTTTTGAGTTCCCTGTACATTCTCTGGACTGCCAAGTTTCCTCCTTGGTGCATTTGGGCCCACTTCTGATATGCAAAAGATAACGAGTGTGCAAAGTCTATTCTATTGCATAGGACCATTAAAAACAAACTGTAGTTCCTTTTTATGCTTACAAGAACTTGGGAACATTGCATTCAAATAAAATGCATATTTGTCTTCTGTGTTGAAGGGCCTTACTGTAAGCTTTGTCCACATACAAAGCAATTTGTTTGCTACTAATCTCTTTGTTGCTGACATTTTGTCACTGGTGGACATTCCAGGCTATGCTTGCACAGACAGTCCTTTAAAATATTTAATAGCTCAGCTGTGAATTTTTACCTTTGTTTGCCTGCATTCACATATTTTGAATTCTGGTCCTTGAGCAAATCTATTTCTGTGGATTTGGCTTCACAGAGCAGTAAAGTTACCAGTCATGTCTGTACTCCTGTTCACAGTGTGAGGAATGTGCTTTACTGACTGGTGGGTTTTACTGCATAGCAAAACCAAAGAAAAAGCCAGTTGGCTTTGTTTTCTCCCCCTTTTGTCATGTAAGAGAAGCCTATAGAAATGCTGCTGTAAGACGAATTAACAAGCTTGTCTCCCATGCCCTCCCTGCAGCCCTTTAGCAGGAACAGGCTGCACTTCAGGAGGGAAACCAAGAATTCTTATGTTCCTCCAGAACGAGTTCATGCTGGAAGCCAGAGTGCAGCTTAAGAGGGACTTTAGCAATCCACGGTGTGGCTTCGTGCCTCGCGGTGGGAGAGTGCGGTATCGTTGTTTCGGTAGGAGGAAATTATGCTGCAGTGCTCGGCCGGTTAATTGAAGCCTCAGATTTTTTGATTTGCAGTTACGATGTCCAAGAGATTTCAAAGCGTACCTAATTCGATTTATCCTCATGATGAACTGATTGGGGGGGAAACCAAAGTTGAAGGGATGACACTGCAATCGAGCAGCTTCTACAGACTTGAAACACATGCATTCAATATTCAAAGTGTCTTAAACACGGTAAACATTGGGCTGCAGCCTCGATTAACCTGTAAAATCAACTATGTTGATCTGACGCGTTTGAAATGTTTTTTTTAACCCTTTTCTTCACAGTGACTTAACTTTTTACTCTCAACAAGTCCTGATGTCTTATTTATATGCTACCATGAGGAAAATTATAGTTGTTACCATGACTGAGTGTTGCTGCTGTCTGACACCGAGCTCTTGGCCTGCATTAACCAACATGCTGTTTTAGCATTAACATTAACCCGAAAAAACTTCAGTATTATTTTTAACTTCATTCTGAACAAGTGATCAACATGAATACTATATTCAGAATAGCAAGGCAGGAAGACACTCCCCTTTTTTGTCTCTGTGACCAGGGATAAATGCAGATAAATGCAGAGGTTTGACATCTTAGTTTAATGCAGTGGTTGTTGAACTCTGAGGTGAAACATTAGTGAGGCATTGAGCTAGTGCAAGTTGGGTGTGGATGGTCATCTTTTTCTTCTTTTCTTCTTTCAGCTGCCCCCATGGGTCTCCACAGTGGCATGATCATGCTCATGGTAAGGTAAATAAATATGATATATGGTGGGAAAATAATTAAGAGTTTGCTCATAGGAAATTTGCAGACCTTTATGTCACATAAATCGAATTTGGATCTATTTTTATTGTTAATGATAACAAAATGACTTATGACTCGAGTTTGAGAACCACTGGTTTAGTGTGTTATCTTGCTAGCATCTGATAATCAGCATTAAACATACACTTTATAACATGCTATTTTAAATCCACAGAAATTAATGAGGAGTTGGTCCCCACTTTGCAGCTATAACAGCTTCAGAGAAGGCTTTCTGTAAGATTTTGGAGTGTGTCTGTGGGAATTTTTGCCCATTCATCCAGAAGAGCATCTGTGAGGTCACCAAACTCATTCAATCATCCCTTTTTGGAGCTTGCTTGTACACTGGTTCACAGTCATGCTGAAACAGAAAAGGGCCTTCCCTAACTGTGCCTGAAATGTTGGAAGTATTGTCCCAAATGTCTTGATAAGCTGAACCGTTAACATGTCCCTTCACTGAAACTAAGAGGCCCAGGACAACTCCAAGAAAACACCCTAATAGATTATCCCTCCTCCTCCAAAATTTACAGTTGGCACAATGCAGTCAGGCAAGTTATGTATTCCTCCTCCACCAAACCCAGACTCACCCATTAGGCTGCCAAATAGAGAGCCATGAATCATCACTTCCACTGCTCTAGTGCTTGGTGATGTAAGCCTTGCATGCAGTTGTTTGACCATGAAAACCCATGCCAGGAAGTTCTGGTGCACAGTATTTGTGCTGATGTTAATGCCAGAGGAGGCTTGGAACTCTGCAGTTATTGTGGAGTTGCTGTGGTTCCTAAAGGCTTCTACTTTGCAATACTGCCACTTACAGTGCCCCCTGTAGTATTGTGGCATACACATTCACCTTAAAAGCAAAAGGTCCCTGTTTCAATTCCGGGTGGGGCCTCCCACCGTGGAGGGTTGATCAGGAAGGGCATCTGGCAGAAAACCACTGCCAAATTACCAATGTGTATAATTCTGCTGTGATGAGGAGAATACAAGGGAGCAGCCAAAGGTACGCAGTTGATTGTAGAATATCTAGGAAGGAAGACATTTTACAAACTGACTTGATGCAGTTGTGTGGCATATTACAGAACCACACTTGAATTCAGAGAACTATTTAGAACTACCACTTCTTTTACAAATGTTTGGAAAAGCAGACCTGCAAGGGGAGATGCTTAATTTTGTAAACATATTAAGAGTTTTGCCAAAGTTAATATGATTTATCTTAAATGGGAGATGAATATGTTTCAAATTTAATCACAATCCATCCAATATTTTTCTCAAAAGCAGAGCCTCCAGGATCACTTAACTGACTGGGATTCATCCTTTGGAGGCAATGATGGACTGACTGAATTTCACTATAATCCAAATTATAGCTGAAGAGACACTTTAATCTGGACCAAAGCAGCTGACCAATCAATAAACTGCCATCCTTTCAACAATGCTGCCTGCTGAGCTAAACATCTGTTGGCTCACAGTGGGTGGGTGTTACAACACACTAACTCCACAAGGAGGTCAGTGTCTATTCAGCCTTTCTCTAGAGATACGCTCTCTGATCTCTGACAGTAACTCACTCTGAGGTGCAACAGAGCAGCCAGCCAGGATATGAGTTTTACATGGAGGTGTTAAGAATTCACCTCCAGAAATCCACTCTGTTGAACCTGCAGTGCGGAAATTACTCCCACACCCTTCCATCCAGGCTATGAGTAATCACATATGTGTGCTTATAATGTTTTTTAAAAAAAATTTGATTCCTTTATAAAACTGTTATCCTCCCTCTGAATGCTGAGTTTCTTTTTAAATCTGGAGCATGAGAAACTTTTCTTGGATTCTTCTGAGGTTTTTCCACCATTGCTTCTGCATCACTATGGCTGCTCTCCCCCTCTTCAGCTCTGGCAAAACAATTGTTGCTGGTTGATGTAAAACACATCACTAACAGAGTACAGGAAAGTCGCCCACCACATTAAAACTCCTTAATACTGCAAAAACAGATTTACTTGGTGCTGATGGGCTTGATCAGCATCGTGTGAACTCGTTTGGAAAGTGCTAACAAATGTGTAAAAGTCTGGCTTTAATGCTGTCCTCTTTCTGGTCTGGTTTCTGTGTTACAGCAGCTAACACCTGTTAATTTGTGCATGAGTACGCACACACACACACAAGCCACAAATCAAGACCCTGCATGTCTGCCTCTCCACCGGAAAATAAAACATCCCCATTGTGCTGAAGTGTAGGATTCCTATTTTATATCTTGAGCCAGACTTTTGGTGCGATGCCAGAGGGGCTCATTAGCTCCCTCAGAGGCTGTAAATTCACTACATGCATTGTCAGCACTGATGTAGGGGGGAAATACGAAGGTGGTTAAATTATAACCTGAAGGTCTGGTTATCATCAGCCAGCCATCTAAATATAAACCAAAAACTCCTTCACGTTTGTAGAGTGTATGTGCTATTTTTCATCAGTTTTAAATGGCAACTAAACTAAATGGTGATTGGTTTACATAGCGCCTGAATGCAAGTCTACATGTCACACTAAATCACTCACTTTTAGGAGAAAGGAACATCTCTTAGGTGGAAAAGTATTTCCTTTATTGGTTCAGCGTGATGGAGCACAGTCCTGTCCAAGTGAGCAGAAGTTGAGTGTGTATTCCCTGCAGATGAGTGTTGAAGCTGAGTGGGTGAAATACAGAGACTGAAGCACTGCTGGCACTGAGGCTCGAAAAGTCTGATGGTTAAACCACCTGCTGAACTCAGCTGAACTGAGCCAAAGACCAGCTGTGTGTCAAACAATAATCCACCCAGCTCAAATAAAAATATAACAAATTATTACACTAATTTATAGATTTTTACATATTTTATTGTGTTTCTGTGCTGCGTCCTTCAGATTTGCTCAAGGTGTCCTTTGGATGTACTGGGTTTGAAGCAATGGTGAGACAGATTTTGTCACATAAAGGGCTTCTTAGGTTCGCATGCAGGATTAATGTGGCAAAGGGGCTTATTTGGCCTAAAACAAAACCTAACCAAGTAGGTTTTTATGCCCAAACCTAAAAAACAAGCGTAAGTGTACAAACCTTTAAGCCTCCAAATGTAGGGTGTATTGCTCTTCAAAGAGGACTGCCCAGTACTGTAGACCACTCCTCTTACAATGCCTCTTTCTAGTAGTAGACAACAACTTGGATCCATCCATCCATCCATCCATCCATCCATGCATCCATCCATCCATCTTCTTCTGCTCATCCATTTCAGGGTTGTGGGGGAGCTCAGGCCTATCCCAGCTGTCATAGGACGAGAGGCAGGGTTCATGTTGGCCAGGTTGCCCAGTCTATTGCAGGGCTTACACAGAGATATAGACAACCATTCACGCCAATGGCCAATTTAGAATCACCAATTAACCATTTTTATCCAAATTATCAGAGTGGAAACTTTGAATTAGTTGTGACTTGTTTCAGCTGGCATGAGACATCTTTTGTGTTTTTACAACATTTCAATTACAAGTTATTGATCCTAGAAGCTTGACTCATTTAATTTCTTTCCAGCTATTCTGAAATCAACTATTCTGGGGTCCTTCTTGTGGGGTTTGCATGTTCTCCCAGTACTTGTGTGGGTTCTCTCTGGGTACTCTAGCTTCTTCCCACAGTCCAAAGACAAGTAGATTTAGGTTAACTGGTGATTCTCAAATGGCCGTAGGTGTGAGTGCTTGTCTGTCTCTCGATGATAAATTGGTGAACTCTCCAAGATCTGCCCCTTGTGCCATGGCAGTTGGGATGAGATCCACTCCCTCTGTGACCCTGAATTGTATAAGTGGAAAAAATGAATGGCTAGAATAGCTCAACAAGCCCCAGAATGCCCCTGATTCAGTTATCTCAGGATCTCATTTCTGCTTTTTGCAGATGATGTGGTTCCATTGGCTTCATCACCTGACGACCTCCGGATTGTACAGGGGCACTTTGAAGCCAGGTGTGAAGTAGCTGTTTGAGCAAAACAGCAGAGTAACGAGTGATGTCACACCTAAGCTGACAGCGTTCCAGTAGATGTTGGAAAGCAACATAGCATTCAGCCATCACTGGCAATACCTGTAGTGCAACGCTTAAGACCCGTGAAGCACAGGCAGGGACAGGTGGCCTTCTTTCTAATAGAGTCTTTTAAGAATTCTCTCCCAATCAGCCATGAATAGTAAATACAATGTTAAAAAATAGGCTATATAACTATATTCTACTAAATTAAAACAAAATAATAACTCGTTGGCTGCATGTCGCAAAAACAGAATTAGTCTCCAGTCTTCAGGGGTTTTCTTCAAAGTGCCAAGTTAAATTATGACTTGCATAACTTTAATCGTAGTGCATTACAGGCTCACGCTTGCTGCTTGCCTTGCCGGTGTTGTATAAGAATCTACTCATGCAACAGCAGTGCAACAAGACTTGTAACCAAGCTTGACCTTCAGAATAAAAGCACCATAATGTGAACTAAATAAAGCAATGTATAAATACTAGATGCAATGAAATAATTTTAGAATTAAAACATAGACCTTGAAAGAGGTAAAGAAATGATCAAATATCTGACAGCAGTTTTTCTGCAGCAGGATTTTCCTAGATCCTGGTCGGTGCTCTATGCATTGCTTGTTTAAGTGAGTCACAAATACAGAATAGTGGTAGTACAGATTACAAGCGCTACTGCACTGCTGCCATCTTGGATTGCAAAGTCAGGGTTGGTTTGGCTGCTCCATCTCGCTAAGTGGGAAATCCAACTGGAGAGGGTGTTCCAGCTGAAACTTTTGACTTGACTCTCAGGATTTCTGACTTCTTGCTTCTAATGGAAAATAACAAAAGGCCACAATTCTTACCTAGAAAAGGTAGATTTTTTTTGTTTTTGGGGTAGAGATGAGTTACTACCTATAGTGGAGGAATTCAGTCATCTCTGGGTCTTGCTGGTGAGAAAAGCCAGAGTGGACTAAGAGATTGATTGATGGATTAGTATAGCATCTGCAGTTGTTGTGAAGAGAGAGCTGAGTTAAATCCACAGATCTGCATGCGCGCTGCATGGATTTGCTGCGTGCATGTGCACTGCATAGACTTCCCGCATGCATGTACGCTGTATGGACTTGCTGTGCGCATGCGCACTGCACAGATTTGCTGTGCGCGGAGGATGCCGGAGCAGTGCACGATTGCGCAGACATGCAACTTAGAGGGAACACTGGACGGAAGGAACATTGCACTTTTTAGGCTGTCAGGTGGCTAGCATCAAATGATGCTACAAACTTAATTCTACAAAGGTTGGGACGGTGTTTCAAAATATATATAAAAACATAATGAAATGATTTTCAAATCTGATAAACCAGTATTTTATCCATAATAGGGCACAGAAAACATATCAAATTTTTAAACTGAGACATTTTACTGTTTCTTGAAAAGTACTAGCTCATCTTGAATTTGATGCAGCAACATGTCTCAAAAAAGTTGCAACAAGGCCAACAAAAGGCTGGAAAAGTGAGTGATACTAAATAGAAACAGCTGGAGGAACATGTTGCATATAATTAAGTTAACTGGCGACAAGCCAGGAATGTAACTGGTATGAAAAGAACACATTAGAGAGGCAGAAGTAACAATGGACAGAGGTTCAGCAGTCTGTGAGAAACTGTATCTACAAATTGTGGAGCAATTTCAGAACAATGTTCCTCAACAAAAAATTGCAAAGAATATTCCATCATCTATAGTACATAATATTGTCAGAAAGAGCCCCAGAATCTGGAAACAGCTCTGTGTGCAAGGGACATGGCTGAAAACCAATACAGAACACTGGTAATCTTCGGGGCCTCAAGCAGCACAGCATTGCAAACAGACATGATTCTGTCATGGAAATCACTGCATGGGCTTCAGAAAACTTCCAGAAATCACTGTCTGTGAACACAGTTGGCCGTGCCATCCACAAATGTAGGTTACAGCTCTACCGTGCACAGAGGAAGTTATATGTGAACATGATTCTAAAATGTCACTGTCTTTTCTGGGCCAAAGTTCATTTAAAAAGGACTGAGGCAAATTGGCAAAGTGTTCTGTGTTAAGAAATTATTTTTGGAAATCATAGACTGATTCCCCTGGACCACAGTGTAGAGGGACCATACAGATTGTTATGGTATGGGGTGCATTAGTGCCTATGGTACTAGTAATTTTAAGCTCTGGAAAGGCAATGTATGCTCCCATCAAGATGACATCTTTTTCAGGGAAGGCCTTGCGTAGCTCAGCAAAACAATGCTACACTGCAGCTATTTGTCAGAGTAGAAGAGCCCAGATTCCTGCAGTCCACACCTTTCAGCAACTGAAAACGCTTGGCGCATCATGAAACACAAAATACAACAAGGACAACCCAGGACTGTTGAGGATCCTACATCAGCCAAGGATGGGAGAATATTCCTCTCCCAAAGGCCCAGCAGCTGATCCCCTCAGTTCTCAGACATTTATAGACTGTTGTTAAAAGAAGAGAGGATGCTACACAGAGGTGTTATAATTGGCCTTGTTTTTGGACATCAGGTATTCTTATTCTGAGTTTCTCACACTGAACTTGCTTTGTACCTCTCACTGACTTCATTGTGCATAAGTTATGACCTTTTCTGCTCCAAAAATATAAGACAACATGACCGGTCAGAACTGGTTTGTATGCTGGGGGACAGGCAATATTTTGTCTTTACTATTTTTTGTTGTGTTAGATATGCGCATGAAATCAACACTCACACACATTGTTTATCAGATTCCAAGAACAGAACATGGACAGTGCTTGGCCTGTCCATGTCAATAATAGGTGGCCAATTACAAACAGTCATGTGTAAGTTAACCTCTGTACTGGGCAAGACGCAGCCCAAGAAGATAAATGTGAATTGTTTCCTGTAATCGAGGTTCATATTTGCTGAGTTCTTGCGAGAGCTTTTGTCATTTTGAGACCAGCGCTGATATATATATTTTACCTGTGACAAATATTTTGTATATGAACGGAAGATTCCTTCAGTTTTGTTCTTGGGCTTCCAATAAAAGAATCGGGGCTAACAGAGGTAAACATGGCCCTGTCCTAACTATTTTGTGTTGCTGCCAAAAATTCAAGATGAGTTACTATTTTTCATGAAATAGTAAAATGTGTCACTTTAAGCATTTTATATGTTTTGTAAGTTTTTAAAAATAAAATATTAGTTTAAAAGTTTTGCAAGTTATTGCAATGTTTTCATATATATTTTATGTAGTGCCCTAACCTTTTTGGAATTATGGTTGCATATTATTTTTGCTGTATGAACATGAAAATTGATTCTAGACTTAAAAAATCAGTTCAATGTAAGAATTTCGCTTAATTTGTATGTGGTAAAGACACTTTTTTAGCCTTTTCTTTATATAAATTGCACTTGATAGCAGCCTCCCACAGCAGGCATAAACTGCCTGGGAATGCCTCAAAGGAGATACCCTGCCTCCCAAACTACTCAGATCTGAGTCTGATCGGTCTGTGGTGTGCGCTGGCACAAACTCAATCTGTTGAAGCCCAATTCCACAGGCCCTAACATACCCAGTGCCAGAAATCACAGGACACCTCCCAAGGAACCATACCAGAGCTGGGTTAATATTAGCGATTAGAGCAAAAATTTTAATATTATACCTTACAGCTTATAGCTCTTTCTAATATATCCATGATGAGTATTAATATAAAAAAAAGAGCAACAAAAAAAAACAAAACAGGAAAGTCCTGCTGAGACCAGAGTGTATTATCATTCTAATATAAAGCATAGTGATAAAAGTATCTTATCCACACTTTTCTATTTAATCAGGGGGATTACTTCATCTGCTATCAAAAAGTGAGCTGTGCTAGGCAAAGCATGCCTGTAAAGGTCATGGATTAAACTACCTGAGCTGCTAATGCTGCAGCTACTCGCACAGCATCTTCAACGGCGAGCTGACAAGCCTGAACCTGGTGTGGCCCTTTCTGTTAAAGATGTGGGAGCTGAAAGATGATCTCCTTGCGTGCTCTGATGCCTTCAGCAGGGATTGAGGACAGAAGAGTGTCCGGTTTCCACTGTTTCATGCAGGACAGAACGTACTGGGGCCTCTCTGCGCCTGACAATCTGTGGGAATACAGGACTCAAAATGCAACAGGCTCACCCCCAGTGGAGAGCGTAACCCGAGATTTAACCACCTAAAACACAAGAGAGATCAGGTATTCCCTCCACCTCATTATAAGGAGTCCTCAGGGACAGTAGAGGGAACACAATGAATGAGCATGACATATGCTACTGTGTACCTCAATGGGATGCTGAGTCATGTGGCCAAAGGAGAGAAAAGAAGGCTGTGTCCTTTTATGACTCATTTCACGCAGAATCGTTCAAGCTACAAAGCAACATGATCATGGGTGGATTACTGAATGAGAACAGAACCTGAGGCCTGATTGGTCATTGAGACCATTAGTCTTTACCTGCAAAATTTTGATGACAAAGTGGATACAAAATGGTGCAGAATGGCCACATAGAGGCACAAAACTACTACATGAGAGACAATTTTAAACATACAGTAACTATAAAGAGATTCAAAAACAAACACAGAACAAATAGTAAAGAAAAGCACAATAACTACACAAGAAAAACAGTTTGAAATAGACACACAGCGATTACAAAGATGTGCAAACAACTAAAACGAGATACAAGACAGTTTTAGACATGTAACAACTACAAAAAGCAATGCAAAATAACAGGAGGAGCAAAATGAATACAAAGACACACAAAACAAAAAAAATCACAGACATGCAAAACTATATAACCGAGATGCAATCACTACAAAGAGACGAAAAATAACAATAGAGGAAAAACAATAACAAAGAGACACAAAACAGCCACAAAAAAGATGCAAAACAATTGCAAAGACATGTAAAACCACTAAGACACAACTATGAACAGACACAAAACTACTACCACAAATACATGTAAGACCATTTTTGACACAAAACAACTTCGAAAGATTTAACAAAACACACCAAAAACCCGGCTGCATAAAATTCACTAAAAAGAAATGCAAAATACCCAGAGAGACAAAACAACTCTAAAGAGACATAAAATTACTACAAAAATGTATTACAATTGCAGCGATAGAAAACACACAACTAATAAAAGGTGCAAAAAACAGATGCAAAAACAAACACTGAAAACAGATGGATAATTAGCAAAAAGATGCAAAATGATTACAAAAAGATGCGAAATAATTTCAAAAATAACTTCAAAAACTACAAATAATTGTACAACTACAAAGACACAACTATGAAGTAAAAAACAATTATATAGCCACAGAAAGGCACAAAATTTTGCATCAAAAAGTTTGTAGGTCATAACTGGGTACTGTACTTGCTAAAACCTTAAATCTTACATCATTGTCATAGTTTTATAAAAATGTTTCTTGGCATTTGCCCCTTTATGAATTCACTGGTTCAATATAGAGACATAAAAGGTCTAGAATACAAAACTATTTCAAAGACATGTAAAACTGCATAGACAAAAGCAGATACAAACTGACCAAAGGCACAAAATGGCTACAAAGAGACCCAAAACAACTGCAACAAGAGTAGACTGAGACAGCATACCTCTGCCAAGGCTGAACAATCCTTGAATTTCTATGTTTTCTTAAAGTAACATATTTCTGTCAAAGAACAGTTGAACAGGTATACCTAATAATATGACCAGTGAACGTAGGTCTTTATTTTAGTGAAAACATGTCCTTACAACTTGGAATTACAATAATTACTAATCCAAGACTCATTCAAAGAAAAAACAAAAATCAGGTGATGGTGAAACCACTAAATGGTGGTCTACTTATGTACATACTATATTATTAGTATTATCCTTAAATGACTCAAATAACAAACTTAGACTAAATTTAATGTTTATGGTTTTTCATTATTTTAAAATTTGCACCACTAGGTATTTGAGTGAGATAAAACCAAATATTTGATTATAAGTGTATTCTTCTATTGCTTTGCTTAAGCTGTCTGTCATGCTTCAGAAAAAATATCTGACAGCAGCCAGTGTGCAGTGAATCTTGGGATAGGGTGGGACACAAAGGATCCACCCAATGTGTCCATCCTTCCGGGAAAAGGGAGACGCATTTAAATGAGCCGTGGAAATGGGACAGGCTCTGTTGCTGCGCTGTCAGTCAAGCCCCTGGTTTGGGAGTTGAAAAATCCTTCAAAAAAATTCCTGGATCCAGATTCAGATCTGGATCAACTTCAGATTTGAACTGCTCTTACCTTGGGCAAAGCCCCACCTCTGGTAAATGTTTTTTGTGCAAATTGTGTTTACGTTAGCAGGATTACGCAAAATGCTACGAACCAAACAGACAAACCAGACTGACCACGTAACCTCCTTAGTGGAGGTAAAAAGATATAAATCCACCACAAAGAGATACAAAGTGAACACAAAACCATGCTGTTACATGACAGTTATGGAAAATTAGGGAATAAGGGATACCAAACAAGCATGAGGTGCAAGCCATTTTTTATTAGTGTTTTTGTTCCTTTCAGTGTGGGAGTCTTGCTAATTCATCCACAACTTGCTTATAATCTGTTCCCTATCCATAAAAACACAAAACTCTGATTCTTGTCCAACATCTCCTGACCACAGGAAAGATACTCCTCATTATACTTAAGCAAAAACAGAAAGCTGAACCATTAGTACGCTTAAATTGTCCGTGACCTAAATGTCACCTCCACGAACATGGTTACGTGCTGCTCTCCAACCGTCTGCAGGTTCACATGACTGAATCTGTGGCATCTATGAGGTAGTGCACGTACAGAGTGTATAACTCAAGCATGTGACAAACCCAACTGTAAAAATCCTCCCTTGCCCCCTTGAGAGTTTATCCCTGAACTCTGCTGGCCACCCTGACACATGCCCTTTGCCCTCAACACATATCTAACCCTCATTTTATCTTCTGGACCCTCCCAGGAGATTCACCCACAGACAGACTGACAGCAGAGGGTGTTCACAGAGCTGCTGAGGGACCCTGATCTGACAGTAGGCATGGGGAGAGTGTTTTCTTAAGGGCACATCTCCTGTTAAAAAAAACACCACATTTGTTCTTTGTTTGCCTTGGGAGAGTTCAGTCAGTACCATATAAAAGCTGCAAGGACACAACCAACTCCTGCCTCCGTGTCACTCGGATGTTAAATCTGACACAGCTCTGTCGATGGTGACTGGAGTTCGTTTACTCGTGAGATTTTCACCCAGATGAGGTTTAAATCTTTTTGTGTCTCACTGATAACCTCGGTTAGAGGAAGACGCAGACAGAAGTGCTTATTAATGCAACAACTGCCCTTTTGTTTTTAATTAGCTCTCTAATTAAAGGTCAACATGTTAACAAGCTCGCTGAACAAACCATGCTGTGTATAGAACACACAAGTCATTAGAATCCTGCGCACAAGAAGTTCACCCTCACTGTTAGCCATTCTGCAACATTTTAATCCGCTGGTTTACTTGTTTCTGAAGGAGCAGATGAGATGAACTATGCTGAGACTTGCTCACTCTGATGACAGCGCTAAAAATGGGGCATACTGGGATTCAATCAGAATAGCTTAGCATAAAAACCGGAAATGGGGCAATTATCTCTCAAGCTCTGAAGTCCACCTACAGACCTCTCTGAGGGTCATTATATCAAGAAGGAAGCATGCTAAGCAGCTCCGCAAAGCTTCAGGACCAAGACGCTCTCTGCAGCAGTACAGTATTTTATTTCATCTCCTGTGTAGCACATGCTCAAAGTCAAGAGTGTTAGAATCCAATCTGGGTCCAATCTGGCCTGCTGGATGGCTTTGCAAAATGTGAAAACTGCATTGAATTTATGAATATTTCCTATATTATTTAATAAGATATACTGTCATCATTGTCTCAGAGTTTGTTGATATTTCTAAGCTTTGGATTCTTTTTTGAGTTTCTTTTTGTGTTGCTCATGGTTTCATTGTAACTTTGAGTTTTTTGGTTATAGTTGAGTTTGTGTTTTCTTTTTGTTTTTCATTTTTATGGTATTTAAAGTACTGACTTTGTGTTTCTAGATTCCACTTGATTTCGTTATCATGCTAGTTGACTGTGGGATTTTTTTCATGTGATATCTTTGAGCATTCCTGATTTTACTTTGTAGTGATGAGTGTTAATTTTGAAGCCAGTTAGTCCTAAGTGTTTATATAGTCCTGTCTGGCCTTGTGTTTTTTCTGGATTTCTGTTGTGCTCCCCTGCAGGACAGTGCTTTGGGACTGTGCCTTCACTTAAATAAAAAGCTTGCACTTTGTTGTTCTCTCTGTTTTGATTTACCTGAGTTTGCATTTCGGTCTCTCCACATCCACCTAACACACTTCTGTTCCTGTTGAAGCGATTCAAGAATCTCCTCCACAGGAAAGTTAAACGTATTTCATCATCATCATACAGGGTGTGGTCGCTCTCCTTGGAGGAACCCCTCTCTACTTGTCGCCCACATCTCTCTGTCCCTGGCCATGTGACTCCACGTTGGCTCCACATGGTTGACTGATTTGTCACTCCATCTTGTTTTCGGACGGCCTCTCGATCTTGTGTAATCTCGTGGGATCCATTCAGTGACACGTATTGTCCATCTGTTGTCTTGTCTTCTGGCCACGTGTCCAGCTCAGCGATGTTTCCTTTCCCGGATATGTCTGATGATGTCAATGACACCTGCCTGCTGCCGTATCCACCTGGCGCCCTTCCCATCCATCAGAGTTAAGCCCATCATGATTCTTTCCATCTTCCATTGGGTGGCAACTAGCTTTTTCAGCACAGTGTCACTCATAGACCATGTTTCTGAACCACAGGTCATAGTTGGCAGGATGCATTCATTAAAGGCTTTCCTTTTCAGTCGCATTGGTACATTTCTGTTTCTCCTGATGGTGTTTAATTTGCTAAAGGTTGCCCACCCTTGAGCTACTCTTCGAGATAGTTCCTGGGTCTGATCGTGGTTCATGGTCATCTGCTGTCCCAGGTAGACGTAGCTATCTACTTCTTCTATCTTTTTTCCCTCCGTGAGGATGTTGCTCTTGTTAACATGATTATTACACATGATTTTGGTATTTCCCACATGCATATTGAGACCAGCAGGTTTGCTGGCATCGTTTAGGTCTTGCGGCATACTTTGTAGTTCTGTTGTAGTGTTAGCTATCAGGACTATGTCGTCGGCGAAACTGAGATGTGAAAGCAGCTCTCCATCTATCTTTATTCCTCTGTTTCCCCAATCAACTCTGCCTATGATGGCATCTTGTAGGCAGGATGTGAAGAGAAGTGGTAAGATGTTGTCTCCTTGACGAGCGCCTCTGCCCAGTTTGAACTTTTTGCTGTGTGTAGTCGCAGTACTGATATTGCTTCATTATAAAGATGTCGCCCCATTATAAAGATTGTCGCTCCATTATAAAGATATTTATAGATCTACAAATACTATTCTTGGTTAGTTCCAAAAACGCCACATGTGATGTTTTTGTGCTTTTTTTGTTCCACGCAAAAATAATACAAATATCTCTTTGTGAATCATTACTCATTAAAAGAGAGTATTTACTTCTACTTATTGACATAAAAACAGGTTATTATGCAGTTGTTTGACTAATGCAGGCCACTTCAGATAAAAATGGCCAGCATGTGGCCAGCAATGTTCCCTCTAAGCTGCGTGCTTGCATGCGCGCTGCATATATTTGCTGCGCACATGTGCGCTGCATAGACTTCCTGCGTGCATGTGCGCTGCACGGATTCGCTGTGCGCGGAGGACACCGGAGCAGTGTGCAATTGTGCAAGCGCGCAACTTAGAGGGAACATTGGTGGCCAGTAACCTAAAGGGATATGACACCCCTACTCTAGGTCATGGACTCACCAATTAATGCATTCATCATCAACAATATATGATAGCAACTCAGCGCATTTCAGAATGTAGACATGGTAACAACAACCTGCTGGCTTTCAAACTGAGCATCAGAATGGGAAAGAAAGATGATTTAAATAACCTTGAACATGGCATGGTTGTTGGTGCCAGACATTTCAGAGTCTGCTGATCTACAGGGATTTTCCCACATAACTATCTCTAAAGTTTACAGATAATGGTCTGAAAAAGAGAAAATATCCAGTGAGTGGCAGTTCCCTGAACAAAAACGCCTTGTTGATGCCAGAAGTCAGAGGAGAATGGCCAGACTGTATCGAGCTGCTAGGAAGGGAATGGTAACTCAAATAACCAATCGTTACAAACAACGTATGCAGAAGAGTATCTCTGAATGCACAACATTTTTAACCTTGAAGCAGATGGTCTACAGAAGCAGAAGACCACAGTGGGTGCCACTCTTGACAGCTAAGAACAGGAAACTGAAGCTACAACTGGCATGGTCATGGCCAACATGGATCAGTAGAAGATTGTAAAAATTTGGCTGTTCTGACCAGTCTCAACTTCTGAGGAGACATTCAGGCATTAGGGTCAAAATTTGGCATAAATAACATGAAAGTATGATCCATCTTGCCTTGTATCCACAGTTCTGACTGGTGGTGGTGTGATGGTATGGGGGATATCTTCTTGGCACTCTTTGAGCCTATTAGTACCAAGTGATGGTGTTTAAATGCCACAGCCTACCTGAATATTGTAGTTGACCATGTCTATCCCTGTATGACAACAGTGTACCACCCTCTGTTGCCTGCTTCCAGCAGGATAACACACCATGTCACAAAGCTCAGATCATCTCAAACTGGTTTCTTGAACATGAAAGTGAATTTACTGTACTCAAATAGCCTCCACAGTCACCAGCTCTCAATCCAATAGAGCACCTTTGGGGTGTAATGGAACAGGAGAGTCGCATCATTGACATGAAGCTGACAAATCTGTGGCAACTGTGTGGCTTTCATGTCAATATGGACCAAAATCTCTGAAGAATTCTTCCTGCAACATTTATGTCGTGAAGATGAAAAGAGTTCCGAAGACAAAAGGGAGTCCCACCCAGTGCCACTTTGACAGTCAGCTTGTATTGTTTTGTGTGATTACTTCTGTTACTAAACCCATATTTTGATTTGAGCAAGATTAATTCATTATGTTCCTCATGTCTGACTCAGGGTTAATATTTTC
Source organism: Etroplus canarensis (assembly GCA_015106775.1). NCBI lineage: Eukaryota > Metazoa > Chordata > Actinopteri > Cichliformes > Cichlidae > Etroplus > Etroplus canarensis. Next base: position 21,576 of record VUQH01041708.1, on the reverse strand, counting down.
TAGCCTGTCTTTAGACATTTTAATTGCCTTTAAATTCATCACTGAAGGATCATACCCTGATTATAAAAACCTGAAATCCAAACTTCGTAATCTCACTTTTCCTCTCCTTGTGCTAGAACCAGATAATGGGATCAAAGTAGCTGTACATATTTAAATAAAGTCTTAAATCTGCACAGTTTGCTGAATGATGCAAAAAAATGTGATGTTTAAATGGTGCTTGTAGCATCAACCCACAAGGAAAGCAGCACCATTAGCTTTTCACTTGTGTTTTACATTATCAAGCTGTTTTATTTATTGCATTTCCTCTGACAGTTTGCTCAGGTTCAGGCAATAAAATGAAATGACAGGCCTATCTCGGTATAACAAAAGGAAAAGAATTGCAGCCCAAATTTCATCTAATCATGTCGTTGCAGTCTCAGCTGTCTGTTATGGTTCCTTACTCAATGAGCCCCTCCTACAATAACTGTGCAGACTAGCATTACCTCAACGTCATGCAGCCTTTGCTTCACTGCTTGCAGACTGCCACTTAGTCCAGCAGACATTACACATGTGCAGTTTATCATTTGACAAGAGGCTAGCCAATGCTTCACCAGGAGATTTACTAGGTCGAGGTTGTAGTCATCAGCGATTTGACATGGTGCAGGATGAGTGTGGAAACAGGCTGAGAAAAAGGACCGATCCCAGTGGGGTAACATGGAAATATTCAGAGCTGGAGGAGACAGATGGAGAAAAATGATTATTGAGAGGCTCATGTCTGTTTTTCCATCTTTGCTGATGGCGTATCCAACAAGAAAGATGGAAAAATATTAAAATGATCCAACATATCGGAAGCATCGGCTATCCTTAAATTTATAACTAGTTCTTTCATCTGCCAGCTTTTGTCACCTTTTAAAATTAGGCAGCACAATTTGAAGTCCTCCATCTGGCATTGATTAAACCCTAAAACTAATTATGTTTGTTTCTATTTAACAGCACTTTGTAAAATTTGGCTATACATGTTAAAGTGATTAGCTAGAATATTTATCAAACTGAACTTCAGTCAAATATAAAGGACTGTTGACTTAACATGCTGTTTTTACTCTATTGTCTATGAGTCATCATTTTCAAACAGTTCAGTTGGGTAAATCATTAAATAGTGAAATTTGGCAGGTATTGGGTGTCATGATGTTGGGTTTCTGTTAGTTAATTTCCTGTTTTATTTTGTAATTCTTAATCTTAAACATGGCAGCTGTGGCTCAGGTGGTAGAATGGGTAATCTTCTAACTGAAAAACTGGTGGCTTGACCCCTAGCTGTTCCAGTCTACATGCCAAAGTGTCCTCGGGCAAGACACTGAACCCCAAATTGCTCCATATGCAGCCACTGGAGTGTGAATGTGTGCATAAATGCAATAAAGAGCTGTATGAATGTGTGTGAGAATGGGTGAATGAGGCTTGTAGTAAAATGTGTTTTGAGTACTCAGAATAGAAAATCACTCTTTAAATATCAGTGTATTTAATATCCCCAGTTTCCAACCTGTTTTTAATTAGCCAATCACCTTCCCCAGTATAGACTCCTCCTGCCTTGCACCACACAGTCAAGATTCCCTTGTGCATTTTGGATAATTTAATCTTTAATCTTTTCATTTATGAGCCTTTTGGACTATTTTATGAATTTTGCCTTTTGTCTACACCTTCCAGGATTTGTTTGCTCATGGTGACTGACCACTCGAGTATACAAGAGGAAGCTAGGGGAGTTCCTCCACCTAAGTTCAGGGACCATACTGGGCTTATATACTCAGAAGCCTGTTGGAGCATTATTACTGCTGTCAATGTAACATTGGGTGCAATTTGCTAGGGGGCATCAGAGAAGAGAAAAAAATCATTGATCAATAAACCTGGTCATTCACTATATTCAGGTCATCAGCTGATCACACTGTTTGGGCACATAATGTTACTGAACCTGACATGAGGAACTGAAGCAACCCCAGGTCCTAACACTGCCCCCACTGGATTGTAGCTTAGGTACTGTGCATGATGGGTGCATTACTTCATCTGCCTCTCTTCATACCCTGATGTACCCATCACTCTGGAACCAGGTAAATCTGGGCACATCAGTCCACATCACATAGATGATAAGTTGTTTTGTCAAGGTTTTGTCAAGGCTACACAACTGTTTAGTGTCAATCCCTTGAGTTCCCTTTGCACTGTGCATGTGGAAATGCTCTTACTTCCACTATCAAACATAGATGTGAGTTCTGCTGTTGATTTTATTATGATTTAATTTCACCTAACCTTTAAGTGATTTCCAATCACAATTATTTAAGATTTTTTCCATCCACATTTCTTCCTTGAAGATGATGTTTACCACTATCCTTCTGGGTTTTAATAATGTGTTGGACAGCTATGGTACATATGAATTGGATCCCGTCCCTCTTCCGACCTTTTGCTGTTCCAGCATGAAAACTGCTGCTAACTAAATGAAGGAAAAATGAAAAAGATTCAGAGCAGCAGATTTTACCCTCTTCTTGTTCTCTCATTTGGGACGCATGGGAAACAGCAGGTCTATGTTGAGCAGAATCGTACAGCATAAGGTGCAGAAAAGCCTCATTTAATGCCCCCCATATGATGACACAGGATCTCAGGAGGCTACAAGACACTCACAAAAAAATCCTACAAATATTCTCACTGAGTGTTAGACATATGCCTGATCGTCTACATCAGAATTTCCAACAAAATTAAGTTCTGCAGCTTATTTCAACTCGAATTTCAATTCTGCACCAGGGCTGCTGTCTGTGACATCCTGCCAGAAACCCTAGCTGTGTTCTGAAGAAATGTCATGGTTTGTTGGCTTTACAGTCATTTGCAACTTGATTGTTGTTTGCTTTGTTGAATTTTTCAAGATGTCACACTAAAAATCAGAGAGGGGTTGGGATACATTTATATTCCCACTGGGGATAAAAATAATTTAACAGAGATGGGGACGTGTTGACCAGTGGGGGGTAAATCCCACCATCCCACCAGGAAAATCACAACCTCTGTCTGCTGGGATTAAAGTTTTTGGATTCTGCCTCTGTGTATCGTGGATTTGTGTTCTCTTACTCCTGCAATTGTTACACTGAGTATAAAGATTTTGTAATCACTGTCTATCCAGCGAAAAATCATTGGAAAAGACATTGAAGGCAATTTTGGCAGTTGAGATTTGGTTCAAAAGTAAAATCCAAAAAGCTGTGTTTTTCCAAAAAAGGAGGTCCAGTCACATCTAAATTTAGTGGAAAAGTAAAAAGGGCATCTCTCCCTTCTCAACAACTCTGCAAACTCCTCAGAAGATCAATCCATTCCTTTCTTATGAGGCAGCATTACTTACTGCAGCACCACAAGTGTAGAAACAACAAATTTTGATTGTCCAGATGCTTTCACAAACCATTCAACATACAATGACAACTAACCCCATGACAAACATAATGAAACATGTTTTTAATATTTTAAAAATGTGTTTGGTAATTTGTATGTGAACCCAGAGTGGACACTGTGTGACTGTCTGATCACAGCTGATGAACCAAATAAAAGTCACATAATTACAGGTTGTACAGACTGTGGCTCAGGAGTAGACTAGGTCATCCTCCAATCAGAAGGTTTGTGACTCAATGCCTGGCTCCTGCAGCCTACTTACCGAACCATCTTTGAACAAGATACTGAACCAGACTGCTCCGGGTGTAACCATTGGAATGTGAATGTGTGTGTGTAATAGGTAAAATGCACCTAAAGGAACAGAATAAAGTGCTGTGTGAATGAGTAAATGAGACTTGTAAAATCCCTTTGTGTGCTCATTTAGAGTAGAAAAGTGCTATATAAGTACCAGTCCAAAAGATGACCTTCTACTTTTTCAGATGTGAAAGTGATGCCTGGTGCTTGTTGGATACACTGCTTAATATGTTTAAGCCCATTTTTACAGACTTGCAAAACTGCATTTAGTTTTAACAAATTTAAAAAGGTTTACTTTCCAAACTGCTGGTACAAGCAGATGAAGCATTGAGCATAAACTCTATTTACTCTTGCAGAATGCCCCCATCCTCCATCCTGAGCTGAGATTTCTACATATCCAGGCCAATGATAGTATGTTTATCTAACAGATAAAGAACTGAACAGTATATTTTCATTGACTTAAAGCTGTCAGTGATAAGAAAGATGTGTTTACCATGTTTGCTTGATGTGATGCTGCTCATTTTGGTCATATACATTGCCTATTTAAATGCATGCTGAGGCATTTGGTCACTGTGAATCAAATGAACTCAGTGGTTTGAGACTTATTTACATTTGCACACTGGCCTGGCAATGCCTGGCTACATTTAGCTCCAAAACTAATTCTCTAACAATCAGCTGAAAAGGTGAACTCACTGGAATAGACAAAGACAGAAGCTGCCTGTTGATTCCCATCACCTTCAGTTTCTTTGAGTGCAGAGTGGACCACTAAGACCACCCACAGGCTTATGTCATCACAGCCGGTGAGAGGATTATCTCAGCTCCCTGTTGTGTTTGTATATGTGTGGGTGAGAAAGAGGCACAGAAAGAAAACAGGCCGAGAGATGTGAACAGAATCCTCAGGAACTTTGCTGGCTGTGCTACTGAAATGCTTGTGTTCATAAAATTGGGTAGCACAGTGGTGCATTGGTTAGCTCTGTCATCTCATCTTCCTATTTCGAATCTCTTGGTCTTAGTTTGCATGTTCTCCCTGTGCCTGTGCAGTTCCTCTCCAGGTGCTACGGCTTCCTCCCACAGTCCAGTGATACTAGGTTTACTGGTGATTGTAAACTGGTGCGACATGACATGAGATAGACAAAGTGCTTGAAGCAGGACAGGGCCAAATGACCAAAAGTTCATATTACGATATAAGTCATCTCATATCACAATAACAATATATATCACAGTATACCACATTTGTTATAAATTTAGTAATCAATAGTTTATATCAAGACCAGATAAAATCATAATCTTTTTTACATTTTAGATATGGTGCTAATTCATATGTGATTATTTTTATACTCTGATTTTAGAATGTTTTTAATTAAGAATGTAAAAATATAAAATATAAAACACTTTTAAAAAACAAATCAATGAAGGCCTAACATAAATATCGTATACAATTCCAGCTGTGAACATGGAACTTCTTAAGCTTAAACAACAGCAGAGAATTTAGCCAAGATGGTATTGATGTTTTCGTCCTTATCCATATGGTATACTGTGTAAGATTGCAAACTGTAATTCAAATGATAAAAAATATTATCACAAACAGTACAGATGTGCACTACTAGTTGCTCTTGCTAGTCAGGAAGAGAAGGTTGGTTAATTAATTCTCTTTTATTTATATACAATGACAGTTTTCCGTTGGCTCAAAGATGTTATGATGCTACCCTTCACTAACTGGAACTTCAGCCCTGACAGTGGACTGAGCCTCTCTCTCCCTCCATGTGACGGGAAGATAAAAAAACACAGTTGAAAGTAGATTAGCAGCATGAGACAGATGGCAGTAGCTGGAAGCGGTGCGGTTCTGCAGTACTTTGATGTAGAGAATGAGTTGTTGTATCAAGACTAAACTGACATGTAACCATGCAACTAAGCAATGTGTAACCACATTCTGCTGAGGCCTGTGGAGCTAGCCTGCAAGAAAGGAGGCTGCAGCTGCTACTAGCATTGCTAACATTAGCTAAACTCTCCAAACTAATCTTACAATGTTTGTGCGTGCAACATGAAACACACAGCACGAAGTTCGGTACATTTCAGCCAAGTTTAAAACATGATTTGATTATCAAAGAATGTCATTAATGTCTCAGATAGCCAATGCCTAACTGACTCGTCAGTTCGTGGCCAGAAACATCCCTTGTAAAGGCTGTATTCTGTGACACCGTGATATATATCGTAACTTTGCACAGCCGTAACTTAAAGTGTATGAAATAAAGTTTTGGTTGAATGTGCATTGAGAGGGGTCAGGAAGTCTAAAAAAGTTCTGTATAAATGCAAGTACATAAAATGATACATTTGCCCCAAAAGCATCTTCCCTGACACCCTCATAGGCAAAGGAGCTCCTGTGAATTGCTGAAAAAGTGTTTCTAAACATCAATGAAGGACTTATTATTCTCAAAAAAATTATGCAGTCCCATGTCATTTTGAAAGTATAGAAGAGTGCAGCTTTGGCTGAATGTGGCCAAAAGTAAGGAACCCCGAGTCAACATGGTGAACATTTTTTAACCTAATGGAGAAGTGAGTAACTGTCATAGGTATGAATCAGCCGCCATTTTTAATGCCCAAAACTCTGAATTTTTATTCCCTACAAGTTATTTCATAAAATTAGATAATTACAACCCTGTAATTAGATATAACAGTAATAAAAATGTATATGTGTGTGTGTACCTTTCATCTGCTCCGTTGTATTCTCCACCAAGGGGTCGCTACAACAGATTAATCTGCATTGGTAGTTTGGCAGATGTTTTGTACCGGATGCTCTTCCTGATGCAACCCTCCATGGTGGGGGCTTGTGTCCCCACCTGGAATTGAACCAGGGACCTTTCGCTTGTAAGGCAAATGTGCAAACCACTATGCTACTGGGAACGCTTAATATAAAAATTAAAATAATAATAAAAAAATTAAGCAATATAATTCTGATCCCCTACAAGTTATTTAAAAAAATTAGATCGTTACAACCCTGCGATTAGATACTATTATTATTATTATTATTATTATAAGGGGGAGGATATATCAGCAAAAAGAAAAATGGCCACAAATGACAAAATACATCCAAGTCCAGTCACTCAATAATTGCTAATAATAAGCAAATGCTGTTTGATAAAGTTGTGCTTGAAGAAATGTAGTGTGGACCATGTTAGGCCCCAGTGGGACAGAAGCAGAAGCACAGGAAGCAGCAGTGGTTTGCCGGAGCCGCCGTCTCTGGCTGACCTTGGCGTCTGTCTGTGGTTCCACCTGAAAAAGCAAAAACCAGCCAGGATCCTCACTGCTAGACTCTGACATGCTTGTCTAAACACGGCCAGACGTTCATCTCTGTCAGTGGCTGGAGGTGTGGCACTCAGACCAACACGAATGGTGACTATATTAGTAAAAGTCAAGATGCAAGTGAAATCAGTGACAAAAAACTGAAAGTGCATCTATAGGCCACTAAATCTTACAGATATTTCCACAGTTTCTTTACAGTCTAACAGCATGTTATTAATCTTCAGATTATTATTGTATTTATGGCCTAATTCCCATGAAAAAATATCTTGTGTTTCTTGTAAATATCTCACATTTTCTTTTTTTAACCCTCTGAAAGAATTTGACCACTTTCTGCATTTAGATTTTAAACTTCATTACACATTTCACTTCATATGTAATTCCAATCAACACAAACCTCAAAAAACTTTTAAAACAATGAATTTGACCTCTGATAAACATTAATTTAGAAAGGAATCTATGTTGAAATTATACATTCTGGTTAATTTTAATGTTGTCATGTTTCAGTGTGCAGTGAGCAAGAACCCAATATGCAGGATTCCAGGAAGCAAGATGAGGATAACAAAGTGAGCTTTAAGAGCTGAAAAGTCTTTTAAAACAAACTAAGTCCATAAAATTCAGGGAACTGGAACACTCTGACCACAGGAGACAACATCAGACTAAAACTGTGACAGTGAACTAAAGAGAGGCAGTTGTATTAACAGACTCAGACCAATGACTAAAAAGAAACAGAAGGGTGAGGAGTACAGGTGAAAACACCCCAGGAATTGGGGAGACAACAGAAATCAAAACTAAATACAATGCATGAGATACAGCAGATACTGAAATAAGAGGAAATGCACAAAGACTAAGCACAGAGTAAGTCAGAATCATAACAGAACACGAGTCTCAAACGTGCAGGTGTAAAGGAAATGAAAAAGAACAGAAGGGAGCCAGGAATGGCAGCCTAGAATAAAAGAGAACATCAACTTCAACGTAACTAAAAACCAAAATAACCAAAGACGGAGCATAACAGGCAAAAAATGTGAATATAAACTACACAAAGAGACTCAAGAACATCAAGGAAAGAACACACAGGGAGGGTAGAATAATAAACCAAAACATAAAGCACTCAGGAAACTGAACTAGGACCAAACCGTCATGAAACTAGAATCCAAATACATAAGGAGAAAATGAGAAATAACAAACATCCCAGAGACTAAGAAAGAACTCAATCCATAAAACCCAACAAAACAAAAACGTGTGGGATATTCCCATTAATGTGATGAGTCAAATGAACTGTCCACCTCTGAACTATAGAATAAAGAAGATGACAACTGGATAAAGCTGAACGTATACAGTATGGGCTTGTCAAAACAAAAAAAAAAAGTGTTTTTGACAGTAAACACACAAATTTTCCACTGAAGCCTGTGGTGTTTTTCTACAACTCACATTGGAAAATAAATGTTGATATCAGTTTAAATATTCATAATATTTGTTGTTGGCATTTTGTCTGAAAGTAACATTGAGTTAAAGTGAAGGGGTTTATATATAAAAATTAATTTAAATATACAAAATGTATGAGATAAACCTCTCATTTACAGGTTACAGGTCTACATAAAGGTTTGCACTTATCTTTTTATATGTGTACACTAATGATCACTGCCTTGGTGGAAAATTAACTGAACTTGAGCTACACTTTCTAGTGTTTTTCATTGCTGGATGGAGATTATGTCTTTCTTCTGACTTGTCTGATTGTGTGCTTTTAATTTAGTCTACATGATGCTGCCACTCCCTTCACACACTGTTTCAAATCAGGTTAAAACTTTCCTCATGCTTCCAACTTTAAATCACTAAAATCACACTGAGACAAGTTTCCATCTGCCTTCATGATTTATTTTTGTTTACAGCAGCGCCAGTGATTCAGGCATCTGTTTTGGCTCAAGAGCGTTCACTGTGGAGGAAAACGTCTGTGTGGAATTTGAATTCATTATCACACCAATCTGTTAAAATACACTGCTGTGACTCACAGTTACTGAAGGTTTACTTTGACAAAGACAGGCTAATGACTAGTTAATGAACTTTCCTCTCTGGGTAAGCAATTAATTTCTGAGAGAGAAGCTCAAATAGGAAGTAAAAATAGACGAAGCTTGAAAGATTTTGCAGATAAATAAAAAAAACTCCATTACTGTTTGTTCTGTGATGCCATTAGCAATGCAAAGCTGTAATTATTTATATGATTTGCATTTCAAATTCAATTCCCTCTCATGGAAGACGGATTACTTTCCCTTCCCTGCCACACAGTAAGCAATTCCACATTCCACATCCCTCTCTTCACGGATGGCAGGATAATGACATGCAAATGAGTTCATCGCTGAGAGGAGGAGAAAAAACACGATGATGAGGATCAGATAGCAAGAATCTTATTCTTGCTGCTCCGGATAATTTGGGAAACTGATGAGTTTATTTTTACTGTGATGGAAGGAGACAAAAAAGCGTTTGCATCCAAATGGTTTCATATCCAGTTCAGGAATAAGAAAGCAAAATAAAATAACTGCATCTTTGTGGTGGATTTGTTGCCAACACACCCAGAAAATTATGTCTGCTTTGTAAACTGAGGTTTGATGATGAATTAAACTTCAGCAGCAAAAAGGTGTCATCTTTTTTCTTCCGCAGTATCAAAATTTGTCTCCACATTTTATTGCTATATTCACTAAATTATTTTCTGTCTCCCTTTAAATCACTTCAGCACATACTCATGCCTGATGCTTTTAGGTTTACCTTCTGTCATGAGTGTTTTTCTGTAATGAAGATTATATGAGTCCAATAATGAAAATCAGCATTCCCGTGTGTTCCTCTCATCTGCCTCATCTCTTCCACCACCAGCAACTCGACTCAGGGGCGGGGTCTGCTTCCCCTTGCTACCCATTGCTGGAGCTCTGCTACAGTTAGGTCCTTAAGTTTTGGGACATGATACATTGTTTTTTGAAATGTTGCCTCTGGGGTACAGACTGGGGTACAGACATAAATCAAACAATTAAAATTTGATTGAAGTGCAGACTTTTCCAGGGGTCTGACAAAAGAATTGCATTAACTGTTTAGGAATTACAGCTATTTTTAAGATAGTCAAAAATAATGGGACTAACATAATTTTAAATATCAGGATAGTCTTTAATACTTGTATAAATGGTTTGCTGTTAATGACTGCCTGAAATCTGGAACCCATGGACATCAACAAATGGTGTGTTCCCTCCGTTGAAACTGCTCCACCAGGCTTTTCCTGCAGCCACCTTCAGTTACTGCCTGTTTGTGAGGCTCTCTGTCTTCAGTTTTGTCTTTAGTAATTGAAAAGCTGCTCTTTTGGATTGAGATCAGGTGAGTGACTTGGTTATTGAAGAAAATGCCATTTCTTTGACTTCAGAAACTCCTGAGAGGCTTTTTTGCATTATGCTTTGGGTCATTAACCCTTTCAAGTCAAGTCCAGTTGGTTTTTATTGTTGTTTCATGCATGTACAGATAATGCATGAGATGAAACAGTGTTACTCCAGGACCATGATGCTACATACACAAATAAGAAACACAAATGTTAGTTCAAATAAGAAAACCAATAAAGACATGAAAACAAAAAGACAATAACAATGCAGTGCTGACCAGTATACAGTCCTGGTAAGAATAAAGTGCAAAAGATAAATAAAAGGTAAATATAGAAATATGAATTTGATTAGGTATTAAAAATATACATATATACATATTAATACTGCAATTCTTAGTAGGATTTTATATATTTGAGTATTTTTGTGTTTGCTTTCAGTCCAGTCCCTGAGTACTGAGCTGTCTGATGGTGCGACAGAAGAAACTGCTTTACAGTCTAGCATTGAGGGCCTGAATGCTTCTGTATGCCTCGCCAGATGGCAGGAGGGCGAAGAGTTAGGGTTAGGGGTCTGTGGGGTCAGCCACAAAGTTAATGACTTTGAAGATGCAGCATGTGTAGTAAACATCCATGATTGAAGGAAGAGAGGCTCTGATGAGCTTTTCAGCTGTTGTCACTATCCACCACAGGGTCCTGTGACCAAATACAGTGCAGTTTCCATACCAGATAGTAATACAGCTGCTAAGGATATTCTCAGTAGTACCCCTGTAGAGTACGGTGCATGGGAGTTGGGAGACACGCTTTTCTCAGTCTTCTCAGAAAGTAGAGATGCTGCTGGGCTTTCTTGGCTGTGGCACTAGTGTTGAGGGACCAGGAGAGGTTCTCTTCCCTGTGAACACCGAGGAATTTGGTGGTCTTGACGATCTCCACAGAGGAGATCTGTGAAGCACTATCCAGTCAGTTTTACAGCATTTGACTGAATCTGAGTAGAAAGTATAGTACTGTACACTTCAGGATTCATCCTGCTACTTCTATCAGCAGTCACATCATCAATAAACATTGATTCCATTGACAGCCATACAGGCCCATGCCATAAACATTGCCTCCACTATCTTTGACAGATGATGTGGTATGCTTCAGCTCACAAGCTGTTCCCTTCCTTCCCCAAGCTTCTCTCTTCCTGTCATTCTGGTACAAGTTCATCTTTGTTTCATCTGTCCAAAGAATTTTTTTTTTCCAGAAATGGGCAGACTTTTTAAAATGTGTCCTGGCAAAGTCTAGTTTGGATGTACCTGTTCTTGAGTGTAACCAGTAGTTTGTATCATGCCATCTCAGCTGATGAGGTTTAAGAAAATCTTCCTACCTGACAATCTCAGATTTGCCATTTTTTTGTACTTATTAATAGGAATCATGCAAAATTTAGTAAAATTAGTAGGGATATTTTCTTGCTGAATTCCTATTAAGAAGTATATTTTCCCCTGGATTTTTTAAAAGGAAAATCTGGGTTGGTCAGGTGGGAGGCATTTGAACTGACATGGAATGACCTATATTCACATATGTTATTAAAAATAATATCCAGAACTTTTATATTTATTTTATGGCTATTACATTTTATATCCAAATAAAAGAAGAATTTTAAAAACCAGTACATCTGAATGTACTTTATGTCGATCCCTCAAGCTAACAATAATCCTCTTCAAAGCATCCAGATCCAGCTGTGATAGACATGATTTGTTGCATGTGTGCCACTGGAGGCTTAGTTTCCGATGCACTGAGCAGACAGAACCACATTCACTGTCAGGCGGCACATTGATGATTGCAGGAACCCAGCTGGTTACAGATTGAGACAGGAAATAACACACTAATGATTGGCTTTAATTGAAAAATGAAACCTTTACTAGAGAGGGCACGCTCAGGTTAGGAGGTGAATGACGTAGGAACACGTGGCACTGATTGCTCATTGCAGACTGAAATAGCTCAGGCAGGCAGAAGGGGCTGATAATTAGGCCTGTTTTCAATAAACAATGACTAAGGATGTCACTGCTGCTTGTCTGCTCTATATGGATGAATGTCCTTTTCCATCCTGTGTAGAACTCAGGCCCACCTATACTTCCAGGAACTTCCCTTCCAAAGTCCACCCCCCACCGCTGCCTGCTTCTCATCATATCACCACTGGGCACTGAGTAAAGCAGTTTAAAGCTTCGCTGTATGTTTATCCAATCATATTTCCCTGCCATGACCACAGAGCTAGGCTTCCTAGCAGTGTCCAGTTTAATTTTTCCATGGAACCACGCTGGTGAAAGCTATGCAGCTTGGGGTTCAGGAGTGTCATGAAGTTAAGATGTGCTTCCTGGCTGGTGAGCCACGAGGGTGGAGCCATCTCTGAAAGGAAGGGAGGGAGGGGGGGATTTATGATGGGAACCCTGTTATTATGGCCATCTGGGTACATAGTTATTGCTCTGCTGCTGTGTTAAACATGAGGCTGTTACCATGTTAAACCTGGTAACTCTAAGTTTCAAGTTTTTGTGGCCATTTTTCTTTTCTTTTCATTGATGGCCAAAGGTTGGAGGTTGTTTTTCATTTAGTGTTGTGCTTTTTGACGCCCTCTGTTGTGGCTGTGAAAGCAAAAAGCACTTTAAACACAGACGGGTTTTCATTTGTTTGTTTTGTCCTAAAACTCAAGGCTTTGTGTTTATTGATAACTGCAGTGACAGTTTTAACCCATTTAAAATACCACTGTGGGGCTGCTATATGCTTATTATTGACACGTACTTTAGTGAATGCACTGTTTTATTTAACGTAACACATGTTGAAAATGTTTACATTGATGCAATAAACCGAAATAAATAATGGTACGAGAACTGCACGTTCTAAGGTCGAAACTGTCTCATCAGCACCTGAAGCTGCTCTGCCTTCCTTCACCTCATATAGAAGAAAGAAAATCTGGAAAGAAAATCCAAAGACGCGACACCTAGTGACTGGAGGTATAAACACAAGAAGTTTACACATTTGCCTTACAAGCAAAAGGTCCCTGGTTCAATTCCAGGTGGGGACACAAGCCAACCTCTGTCTCTCTTCTGCCAATACTGGAGCATTAATGGTGTGTAAAGGCATTACAGGGAAATGGAGGTGGCGTCTGGTAAAATGGCATTATACTATGTCCTGCACCGAATAAACAAGAAGATGCAAGAAGCAACCACTACAGCTAAACCTTGAAGTCAACTTGTTAATGCAGTGTTTACCTGCTCTAGTTTAAGGGTTATTCTGTGGTTGTGTCCTCCACAGTGTAGTTGTGTAAACATTCACCTCACATGTGAAAGGTCGCCAGTTTGCATCTGGGAGGGTGAGACACATGCCAAGCCTTGGGGGAAGGTCACAAGTCAGTGTACTCCTACTGCTAGTCCCAAGTCTGGCTAAATGGGAGAGCTACATCAGGAATGGCATCTGGCGTAAAATATACAGCAAATCACATATGCAGATTCAACTACAGAGGAAAAAGGGAGAAATCAAAAGTACCTGCTACTACATCTTATAGGGAAGCTAAAGACTTCTGCTAGTGTAACACTCCTGCATGTGTGAGTATGTGAGGGTGCATGCAACACCCTGAGAGGATGAATACAAAGCTCTGTGAGGAAGACCATGTATTCTTTAACTGTGACCGTGCTGACTTCTCTGAACCCCCACTAAACTAGAAAACAGTACAAGAACAGCTACATTTCAGTCTGCCGAGTTTGCTATCAGTCTTCCTGTGTGGGTTATTCTAGCTTGTTCTCTTCACATGTATACAGTTCATATAAAGAAAAATATAAAGTCAAATGTCCAAAGAATGCATTTTTTTGGATGAATAATTTTAATGCTTTTAGGCTTATGTTTGACTTCAGGTAATCACAGAAATGAAGGCCAACTTGCCAACTTGACCAAGACAAAAGTGTCTTTTTTTTCTCTCAGCTTCCACTGTAATTTCATATCATAGTCTGTGTACCATCGTGCTAGTGTGCAGTAGTAGTCACACATGTCTGTCTTCCTTCATCCTCAGTGTCTCATTTTCCATTTGAATTACCACTTTATTTCTGTGTATTTACAGATTACATACTGCAACACTGTGGCCCCGCTGGGTTTTAAACAAAATGAGGCCCTGTGGCTAAGAGGAATAGGATGCAGGCAACATCTGGTTTATGTGCTTTAAGAGGATTTTTCTCCACAATAACAAAAAACATGAATATTGACTTCTGTCTTATTTATACTGGTTTTGGAGGGCTTTTTAAAGACTTGCTGCACGGTGACCTGTATTGTTCTTGAACTCCGTCTCCCTAAAAACCTATGGATAATGTGACAAGTGACATTTTTTCCCCTGCAGTCTATACTGAAACCTCATTTCTTAATCCTTAAAATGCTGACATTTGGAATTTAATTTTTTTTTGTTTTTTGTGCTGGAAAAGACGAGAGGCTGTGCAGCTTCCAGCAACACTCGTGGACTGCGTCCCTTCAGCTGAGGTCTTACTCTGTAAAGAGGTTTAAAGCCTAAATGCCTCATACCTGAGAACCTGAGTCACCTCCTCATGTCCTGCTCTGTGCAGCCTGACTCAAATGAGGACAAACACAAACATACATGTAGACAAGCTCACAGTGAGTCAGACTCTCTGAGCCAGCATCTTCACCCAGCTGGCTGCTGTCCACAGCAACTTTTAAGTGTGGTGACCCTGGGATCAGGTCTGCATGCCTTCCCCTTTAACTCAGCACGGATCAAAAAATACTCTGCATTCTGGGGGTTTCAAATGGGCCAGTTCTGCTAAACATATCAGAAAGTGAAGGGAGGGCGTTTTCTCTCATGCACGCAAAAACTATTTTCCAACCAAGTTTTAACTCCTGGTACGTTTCCTTCCAGCCAAACTGGCCCACTGTGCCCAGTGTGTGTTTCTAATACTCTCTGAGGGAGCCTGTAAAAGCATGGTATGCCTTGTCCTTTGTGTGTGTCCTTTATGTCTCTTGCTTTGTGCTCTTTACTGATGAAAGACACAGAGGGTCTGTAAGTGAGCGAGCAGCCATCAGAGACGCAGGCAGTGCAGATGGAAGAGGCAGCCGTCCTTGTCAGGCCTCCCTTCCTCCTCATTTGAAGCTCCACCGCCGAACTGTGACGCATCAAGTTGCTCAGCCAAGATGCAATAATGACCCCCACCTCGGCCACCACCACATGCATATAAAGAAATTGGAAAGCAAGAAGGAGGCATCCGCGGTACATCTGAGCCTTCATGAAATTTTTAAAAGGAGCTGAACACAGAAAACATAAATTCACAGAGATCCAACTTACTGTGAAGAAAGTTATTTTGCCTTAAGTTGAGGCTCTGTACCTTTGTACAGCTTAGGAGATCAGATATGAAGTGTTTTGTAAATGCAGGATTAAATTGGATCCTCTACTTTGAGCTTAAAAAAAAGTTGTTAATCTTGTTTCATAAACTAGTGATTAAAATTATACAGTATGTTAGAAAAAAATGGCAGATTTTTTAATTTATAAAACCTTCATGGTTTAAAAATTTGTTATAAAAAGCCCATATTTACTTGCAGTTTTAATGTATTACTTTATAATTGAAGTCTGCAAGAACAATACTTTTTGGAATGGTGGAATCATTCATGGTTTAAAGACCACTCATCATCTTCCTCATACACTGATCAGTCACAATATTAATGCTGACAGGTGAAGTAAAACCATTAATCACCTTGTTAACCCCGTCTGAAGTCTTCCAGCTGGTAGGAAATCAACAGAAACTCAAATAACCACTCATTACAGCCAAGTTATGCAGAAGAGCATCTCTGAATGTGCAGCACATCAAAACCTGAAGCAGGTGAGTTACAGCGGCAAAAGACCACACTGGGTGCCACTTCTGTCATCTAAGAACAGCAAACTGAGGTTACACTTTAAATGGACTCACCAAAATTGGACAAGAGAAGATTGGAAAAATGTTGCCTGTTCTGATGAGTCTTTATTTTAGCTGCAGCATTCAGATAGTAGGATCAGAATTTGACGTAAACAAGATGAAAGCATATATCCATCTTGCCGTTAATCAATGGATCAGGCTGCTGCTGGTGGTGTGATGGTGTGAGGGATATTTTCTTGGTACACTTTGGGCCCCTTAGTACCAACTGAGTATTATTTAAACGCCATGGCCTACCTGAGTATTGTTGCTGATCACATCCATCCCTTTATAGCCACAGTGTACCCATCTATCCTGCTGACTTCCAGCAGAATAACACACCATGTCACAAAGCTCAAATCATCTCAAACTGTTTTCTTAAACATGACAATGAGTTCACTGTACTCAAATAACCTCCACTGTCCCCAGATCTCAAACTAATAGTGGCAGCTTTGGCTGGTTGAACGGGTCATTTTCCAACAGAATGGATAGCAGTTTGATCCCTGGCTTCCAGTCTACATGCTGTGTCTTGCCCCCCCAAATTGCTCCCACTGCATCCATTGGAGTGTGAATGTATGCATGATAGTTAAATGCACTTAAAGGCATAGAATAAAGCACTGTTTGAATTTAAGTGTTAATGGGGGAATAAAGCTTGCAGTAAAAAGCACTTTGAGTACTTGGTCAAAGTAGAAACCTTGTTTAAGTACCAGTACATTTTATAGAGCATCTCTGGGATGTGATGGAATGGGAAGTTTTCATCATGGATGCTCAGTTGACAAATCTGCAGCAACTTTGTGACGCTTTCATGTTAGTATGGACCCGAATCTTTTAGGAATTTTTCCAGCACCTTGTTGAATCTATACCACAGAGAATCAAGGCAGTTCTGCAGGCAAAAGGGGGCTCAACTTTGTACTAACATGGTGTACCTAATAAAGTGACCAGTGAGTGTAAAGTCTTTGTGAAAACTGGAGTCTAAATCATTATTGGTGAAGACCCCAGCATTAACTCTATATTTTGAAGAAAAGCAAAAAGTACTTTTCGGATATGTTTTAAGGAGTGTCAGGAATAATGACTGTTTTCTTTATCTCTTGATTGCGAAGACTGTTAGAACATTTTTAAAAACACTCAAACCCCATTGATAGCACGAGGTTAGTATTAGGGTTGGGGTCAGAATCAGAATCAGAATACTTTATTAATCCCAGGGGGGCAAATTGCATTTTGTTACAGGCGCTCAGTTATATAAAAAATAAATATAAAACTGTTAAGTAGAAAAGTGAAGATTAAAAATAAAAAACATGTATGTATAAGTTGCAATATGTAGCACAAATAACTCCAAAGTTAAAAACTATATATAATTTGTACAAGATATAGTAGTGCCTTTTGGCTGCTCCCTTGTATTCTCCACCAAGGTGTCACCACAGCAGATTAATCCACATTGGTAATTTGGCAGAGGTTTTACACCAGATGCCCTTCCTAATGCAACCTTCCACGGTGAGAGAGGCTTGTGTCCCCACCTGGAATCAAACCAGGAACCTTTCACTTGTAAGGCAAATGCACAAACCACTATGCTACCAGGGACACTTGTACAAGATATGGTGACAGAAAGAAACTAGTCAAGGTGTCACAGGGAGGAATTATAGAGTTTGATGGCCACAGGTAGGAATGAGTCTGCTGCTGAATGTGCTCCTGTGCCTGTCTAGCACATCATGGAGATGATGTTAAGGGCTGTCTAATATTGTCTTTAATGCAAATATTGCGGTCTGCCGGTCAGGTAATCCAGACCACAAGGGAGGCGTCCACCTGCGTTGCTTTCAACTTCTCACCCAGTAGAGTCCAACTGATGAAGCTGAGTGCACTAAAGAAGTCAAAAACATGACCCTCACAGTGCTCAGTTCCTTGTCCAGGTGAGTGCTGATGTGGCTGTGCATGCAGATAATGGTGTCCTCAACTCCAAGTCAAGGCTTGTAGGCGAACTGGAAGGGGTCCATTAGGGGGCTGGTCCTTATGGCCTCTGGGGTGTGACGTCTTTGGCACAGGCAGAAGGTATGACCTCTTTTACAGCACGGGGATCTTTTACAGATCAAGGCCGGGTGCTGGAGGGCACAAGTGTTGAGGACCCTGGGGCTCTCACCATCAGGGCTGGAAGAAGTGCCTGAGTAGAGTGTCATCATTTGTCTCTGGATCTGGTTAACAGTGAAAATGACAAGTGGGGCAGAGGTGTTAGGATGGAGGGTGTGAAGAGTACCATGAACCAGGGGTCAGGGGAGGAGGCTGTGAAACCATGAGGAGGTGGGGGGAGGGAGGGAGTGGTCTGTGGTTGCAGGCCAGCAGCAGGAAGGTTGGAGGTGTGAGCAGCAGACACAGAGTCAGATCTGATGACTAAAGGATAGTCTATACTTCTGTGATGAGTTTCTGTAAGGCACCAGCATTTCTACCTGTGCGTAGAGTGTGTCAACCCGATGTGTAGTTACAAGGAGGGAGGATGTCTTTTTACGGCGTAGGGTATGGTTTCAGAAGTGTTGGCAGCTACCATGTAACTACAGTGCTGATTCAACACAGGCGCATAAATCCATTGTTGGACCTCACAGGATTAAACATTTTTACTGTCAGAGAACACCACATGGCAACGCTGCTCCATCCACAAATCACATCCACATCCACACAAAAACTGCTCAGGAAAAGTGCCAGAAACATGACAAAGAGCCCAAAGCACTGACCAGATCCCAGAGGGCCCCACCCTGCAACAATCAGGATCCAAAGGATCCAATGCCAGTATCCTAAGAGTCCCATAGAGTCAGCTGATCAGTGTACATCATGAGTAACTTCCCCTCCTCCCATTATTCATTGTGAGAATGGGTTATTCTCTTCATTCCTCATGCCTTACAAAGTTTATCCAGCTAAGTTACAACAGGAAGTTATTTTTAAGGAGGCACAATTGCAAGCTGATTTCATCTATTGGTAAAATGGGGAAATGCCGATTACAATTTTTTTTTACCAAAGTATCTGATCTTGCAGGGCAGTATTCTATCTGAGTACCTACCGCATTAGTGATTATGGGAAAGTTCATTGTTTTGGAAGAGAAAATGCTCCACAGTAATTTTAGAGACAATGTTTTTATTCAAATTTAATCAAAACCACAATCGTTTCCTGAACTTGACTGCAGAGCTTTTTTTTACCTAAACCTGACCACAGACTTGATTCTGGACATGAGTCATTTGCTTTGTACAATAGACCATCCATTCAGCTTGATCACCTCCTGTCGACTCCAGTTCATGAATGTGGTGCTTCATTCTTTATTTTAAAAAAAGTAAGAGAGAACTGCCTCTGATTGTAATCTGACCAGTGATTAAGTTACACTTATATGTAATCGGTGAAATAAGTTAGTACAGTTTGTTTTCCAAGTGGCCGGCTGGACCCTTTCTGTGTGGAGCTTGCACGTTCTCCCCATTATTGCATGGGTGCTGTCCGGGTACTCCAGCCTTAACTTTTACAAGACAGACTTGCTGCTATAATTTAGCAGTCAGTTTTGAAGTGAAGTGCATCACTGTGATGAAAAGAGAGAAAAGATGTGGCATGTAACATCGTGCTGTGAAAACGGAAGTGACACCTCTCATGTCGAAAATTGTATCTGCAGCATTCTCCATGCAGCAAAATAAAAAGCAAACCTAGGCATGCTTTTAATTTCTTTGAACTTGAAAAAAGCACAAACATTATGGTGCTGCCTGGTGCACTGTTTATCTTTTCACATCTTAATACTGTTGGTGGGTTTGTAGATGTGAGTTACAACACAGTCACACTGTTAAACTTTGAGCCGTCAGTGGGTTTATCTAAGTTAAGCAGTTGAAGACCCCACTTTGAAATGACCATCCAAATTTTTTTTTTAATCATTTTTAATTTAAAAAGTGAAGAACAAATTAAATAAAAAGATTAGACTTGGGCATTTATCTTTAAAGAAAACTATCCCTCTGCGGTCACCATGTGACCACTAAAGAAAGGTATATCCCCAAAAAGCCCCAATTTCTTCATGACTGTTGACCTGACTTGACCCCACTTGACATGATATGAGGCTAGATGCCACGGTCAGCTGGTTCAAATTGGATGATTAAGAACCGACACATGCAGCAACAAAGTCGATTCATACAGTAATGTCCCTGAAGAATTTGTACTGATTTAAACCACAGCAACAGCGGACGACAATGGCAACAGACATGATATATGTGTCACCATGAACATGCATGAGCTTACAATCAGTTTGGTTTGTTCCATGCAGATAGGGTGAATGGTTACAGAGATATGGCTAAAAATATAAAAAATTTTTTTACAGAAACTGGCATCTGGTGGCAAATGCGCATTTTCAATATGGCTGAAAATCTGATCAGTTCCAGACGTCATGGAGGTTTATCACTGTGCCAAAATTCAAAATCTTGTGTGAAATAATTTTTGCGCTATCATGATGACACAAAGGATTTGCAGCGGTGATGATGATTCCATCATATCCTCGCTTTTTGGGGATATAATTACAAACAATAATTAACATTAAAAAAAGAAAAAAATCACTCAAACAATGTGACATGTGACATTTATTAAGTGTTTCACCAAACAAGTGAAGCTCACAGAGCACACAAGTGAATTGCAACACACATGTAATAAATCATGTTCTTGAAAATACACTTTGCATGTAAATTTTACCAGAGGTGGGGACTGACCCAAAGCAAAAGGGAATAAATTTTGAAACTGATCCAGATCTGGAAGGATTCTTCAACACTGTTCCAATTCAGGGGCTGTCTGATGACATCACAGCACATCATCAAAGTCTGTCCTATTTCCCAGGCTCCTTCCAACGCAGCCCACAAAGTGGCTTCCTTTTCCAGGAAGGATTCGAGTGCCCCACCCTATCCCAAGATTGTACATGGCAGCTTTCCAAATCATGGCGGACAGCTTAAGCAAAGCAACCAAGGAATATATCAAGCAGTACAAATGTTAAAAAACAAAAAAATGTAAATGTTAAATTAAGTATATTTGCATACAGTATTGTTTTTACTTTGAGGGTTTATGCAGCATTGCACTTTTTCATATAGGTCTGTATATTTTAATTTTCTTTTTTCTATCTCACATATTTATATTTATATATACTATTTTACAGTTTTGGCTGTGTGACACTGCACTTTTCAAATATAGATTTTTACATTCTCATTTTTTTCTGTCTTACATATATAAATATATACATATCTAATGGAGCATCTGTAATTTAAGAAATTTCCCCCTGGCATTAATAAAGGATTCTGATTCTGATTCTAATTCTGATTTGTTGTTACTTCATGTGGCTCAGCAGCTTGGACC
>VUQH01041703.1:0-22938 GCA_015106775.1 Etroplus canarensis | reverse complement strand
CAACAAGTAAAACATGTCCCGTACAACACAAAGTGAAAACACACTTCCCAGGTTTCCACATAGTGCCAATACAAAAACAAAGTATTCATAAAATGAATCAAATAAAATGTATGTAAACAAAAATGTATATCAATAATGACATAATTATTATGGCAGTTACAGTTCCAAAACAATGACAATAATAATAACAATCACAATCATGTCACAAGAGCACCGCAAAGTGATCATCTACACTACATCACAGCACTGTGTGAAATGTTCATCAGTCCCAGAAAGTACAGCACAGTTCTGTGTGTCACAAAATATCCCTGCATAACGTTCATCATTCACAGAAACGAAAGCACAGTTCACTATCCTCAGTCCTGCTTGCCCTCCTGGTTGTCATCTGGACCACGGAGGCTTTCGGGAGCGTTTGCAGAAGAGGCAGAAGTGTTAAGGAAAGGCAGCATGTCCGCACAACAATGCAGACAAGTTGCTGAAGGCGTCCAAATTTTGGTCAAGTCTAAAATTTCGACGCAGGAATTTTGCCCTCTCCCAAAGGCGCTACAACGCCGGGAAGTGTTCAGGAATGATAAAGACAGCGAAAGGAAGCTTTCAAGAATATGCGGAGAGGTTGCGGATTTACTAAATTCGCATTCCGCGTCTTGTCCACGCCCTAGTGGACGCTAGGTTTAAAGGGAGGAAAGATTTTCCTAGGTCTTTAAAGGGATCATTGGGTAGGTAATTTTCAAACAGGAAAAAAAAGTATACCATCTTACAGTTCCAAGGATTTACATAGCAAGAAGTCATCTGCTCCTCAGTAGAAATTAGGTCAATACAACTTCAGATGAAGAACAACACAGTACATACTACACAGAGCCATTATTTATTTTACAAAAGCAAACAAGTATGGCTTGTTTGGCAGGGTTACCTGGAGATAGCCTCTTCGCTCTAAAAAGAACATGGCAGCCCAGCTTAGGTTTGAAAAGTTTAGCATCTGAACAAACCCCATGACTTCTGGAACAATGTCCTTTGGACAGATGAAACTAAAGTGGACATGTTTGGCCATAATGTGCAGCACCACATCTGGCAAACACCAAATTCAGGGTGTCGCCACAAACACCTCATATCAACTGTCAAGCATGCTGGTGTAGGAGTGATGATTTGGGCTTGTTTTGAAGCCATGGGAACTGGACATCTTGCAGTCATCGAGTCTACCATGAACTCCTCTGTATACTAAAGTATTCTAGAGTCAAATGTGAGGCCATCTGTCTTATAGCTAAGGACTGGCCAAAACTGAGTCATGTAGTAATCTGAAGTACACAAGCAACTCTACAACAGAGAAACTGAAAAAGAAAAGAACCAAGGTATTGCAACAGGATAGTCAAAGTCCAGACTTCAACCTGACTGAAATGCTGTGGCAGGACCTTAAAAGAGCTGTGCCACAGACCTCAATGAACTGAAGCAATGCTGTAATGAAGAGCAGACCAAAATTCCTCCAAAATAATGTGAGAGACTGATAGTCATCAGAAAATCATTACTTCAACTTATTGCTGCTAAAGGTAGCTCTACAAGTTATTGAATCATCAGGTGTACTTAGTTTTCCACGAATGGCTGCATTTTGGCTTCATTTTTGTGAAGCCAAATCCATTATGTTTCATTTTAAACCTGAGGTTAGGTTTAAATAAAAACATGTACCTTCAGCTGCTCCCTTGTATTCTCCTCAAGGGGTCGCCACAGCAGATTAATTCACATTGGTAATTTGGCAGAAGTTTGATGCCAGATGCCCTCCATGGTGAGAGGGGCTTGTGACCCCACCTGTAATCAAACCAGGACCTTTCACTTGTAAGGTGACTGTGAAAACCAGGTTAGGTTTAAATAATAACACTAATTCACAACCTTCTATGGACCAGATGAGTTTTTATTATGTCCTGGTGCATAAAACCATAGAATTGAAAGAGAGTGTACCTTCTTTTTTTTTACACGACTGCATATAGAGTACAGCGTTTCATTTTAAATCCCAACTTCTGCAAATGATTTAACTGGTGTTGATCACAATGTAGAAAACTGTCATTAAGTCTGAAAAGGTATTTAAGATGTGTTTGTGTCATTTTTTTTACCAACTTTTAAAAGTCTACGCAGCATGCTTTGGGTACTGTCACTACGATTTTTCTGTAAATAAAAATAACATTCCCACTTACTACCCTCCACAAATGCAAAGAGCATTTTCCAAAGAGGTCAACAACACTCTTATTCATAATTAGCAGCTCAGCCCAGCAAAAGGGACAAGGTAACCAGCATGTCTCACTGCCTAACAAAGACTAAACATGACAGCCAAAGCTGAACTCATGAAGATCTGTTCATTTTATGACTGCTACACAAATCTCTTCATAATGCAGCCATGGAAATGAGCAAAGTGACGTGTCAAAAAAAGATGTGCTTTTGTTCAGTTTTTCCATGTTCCCAAACAAAAGTCAGACACAACCCTGCTCATTTCTTCCAAACATCATCAAAGACCACATAGTAGCTATGGATGCACCAAAAGACATTTTTATGATTGCAATCAAGGAGCCCCTACGAACCAAAGAAGATTTCAATGATTGCAATCACAGAGCCCCTATTGTTTCTCTTCTAATGCTGTAGTTACCATGGCAGGGGCATTAACTGTCTGAACATCCCGGTGGAAAATAAACTGAAGCGTCTAGGGTCATGCCCACAGGCAGATTGTAAAATGACAAAGTTAAATTGCTGTAGGAGAAATTTTTAAGAGCTTGATCACAAGGTGGATACACCTAAAAGGGTTCATTCTGTTCAGTGTAGCTCTATACGGTACTGTGCAAAAGTATTGAGCCAACCCTTATTTCTTTATATTTCACTAGGAAAATGGTAAACAGGTGCAATTATTTATATCAACGTGCAAACATAAATGGAAATACAGTGCATAAGGCAAAAAGAGGTTGTACAGCTCTAATGAGCTTGAAAGTCAATATTTGGCATGACTGCCTTTATTCTTCAACACAGCCGGAACTCTTTTGTTTTCTTTAAATACTCTTCAGGATTAGTTCTCCAGGCTTCTTGGAGGACATTTCAAAGCTTTTCTTTGGATCTTGGCTGCCTTTTGTTCAGTTAAGATGATCCCACACTGCTTCAATAAAGTCCTCTTGGGAGGCCAGTCCATGACTGATAGCATTTCATTGTGTGTTTTTCTATTCAGGTAGGCTTTCACTGCATTAGCAGTGTGTTTGGGATCGTTGTCATGCTGAAAAATGAAGCCATGGTCAATCAGGAGCTCTCCAGATGGTACTGCAAGGTGGATCAAAATCTGATGGTGCTTTAATTCCATCAATTTTGACAAGATCCCCAACACCACTGCCTGACAGAGCCTCGACCATGTTTTATAGATGGCTGTAGAAACGCACTGTTGTGCCTCTCTCCTGACCATATTGGTGCTGATTTGAACCAACAACGTCAAATTTGAATTAATCACGGCATGAGACCCATTGCCCTTCCTTAAGAATGGCTTCTTGAGAGCCAACCTTCCACTGAGACCATTTTTGATGAGGCTTTGGCAAAGTGTAAATGGATCAAGTGAAGGGCCAGATGCATCTCTCAGGTCTTTTGTCAGGTCTTTGCTTGGTTTCTTAAAGACATATTGTTAATCGGCTGTAGATAATTTTTCAGGCCTGCCACTTTTTCAGCTTTTGAATGACCCACAGCACACCATGCTGAGATATGCCAAGTTTTCAGCTAACAGCTCTTTGGGAATCCCTTTGTTGGTGCAAAAATACTATTTGCATTTTTCACAGATTTACCTAAAGAAATGTGAACAAATTATATGTTTTTGCAATGAGGCTGTAAACAAAGTGCCTAAAGAAAATTGGTTCTTTACTTAGTTGTATGTTATGTATAGACACAGCACTGGTTCATCCTTTGTGTTAGATGCCTTTTTTTTATGCTCGAATGATTCATAGCTCAGTGTTAAGTGGCTTAATAAGCAAAATAAAATATTCCCGTGAAAATGGTCACGTAGAAGAGCTGGACTGTAAATGAGCGAAAATGCAGCTTATGTCCAAAAAATGTGCCAATGTGGCATTCAGCTTATGTATAAATTATAACTTTATTTCAGTAGAGTTTGCAGCAGCCCCTTGGAGTATTTTTGTTGAATCCAGCTTCAACACGGGAAAACTAGGACTCTGAAAAGAAGGCTACCCGCGCCGAATTGAAGACCACACCCTATTTACAGTCGTAACATCATCTGAGAATGTGTGCGATTGCTGAGTGAGGAAAACTACAAAATTCACAAGATTTTCAGCGCAGTCTGGTACAGCGAAGTAACGGGGCTGGGTCCCTCTGCTCTCTCACCCGCTGGTGGTATTCCGCAACTCCGCCGCGTCCTCGGCCACGGTGATGGTCTCGCCTGCCCCGGCCGCGGTGGTGGCCTCCTCTCCCTCGGCCTCGGTGCTCGCCGCCGGAGCTGTCGCTGTCGATTCCGCCACGGCCACCTCTTTTCCCACCGCTTCCCCTGCCTCTGCTAACTCTGCCGTCCATTACTGTCAACTGCGGACGGACGCTTTTGCATGTGACGCCTCGAAGTTCACGCGGGTGTTACACCGAATGGCGTCCCGCGACAAACTTGGACCAAAATGTTTGGCCTGTCTCTCCGCAGCATAAACAGTAATGAACTTCTCATTTTTTAAATGTTTTATTTATTTTAATTCACAGCAGTACAGAACAAGTACAACACATTATTCAACGCAGTAGATTCTAATAAGAACGCCGTTTGTTCTACTACAACAAAATATAAGTAAATATAGTAGATAAAAAGGAAAAACAAAATATATGAATAGTTACAGCTATAACACATAACAAGGACACCTATAAAATATGTAATAATAACAATAATACATTGTTCTATAGCACCTTTCTAGAGCTACAAAAACAATTTAAAAACACATTAAAAATTCGAAAATATTTAAAATGAATAAATAAATTAAAATGCATAAAATGAATGAAAAAATAACAAATGTAACAAAAATATAACAAAAGACAAGAAATGCAAGGAAAAGAAATAAGCTAACACTGAAAATTTAAAAGACATTTATATATTTATAGAGAGAGAGAGAGCGTACTGTATTTACATTGCTTGCTGTATTTTTTTCTTTTTTAGATCTGCTGGACACCTGAATTTCCCCTGTGGGGATCAATAAAGTATATATCTAACTATCTGTCTCTCAAGATAGATGTGGAAGTTTGTTCCACAGCACTCCATATCATAGACTGAAACTTAAAAATTACTCTTCTTCTTGTTTCAGCTGCTTCCTCTAAGGGTTGTCACAGCAGATCATCAGCCTCCATCGCCTTCTTTCTTCCCTAAACTTAACCTCTTACCGCCCTTTTCTCCATTTTTTCCCTATTTTCAACCTTCTTTTTCCTTTCCCAAACCTCAACCTTCTGTACTTCTGTCTTCCCCCTTTTTCCTAACCGTAATCTTCTGTTGCTCTCTTACCCCTCCCCTACTTTACTGTTCTCTATTGTTAATTATAATGTATTATTAATTCATCATTCTTTCCTCTTCTCTCCATAATTCACCTTTCTAGTCATTTCTTTTGTTTTCATTTTTGTTTTGTTTTTGTTTCAGGGATCAAAAAACAATTTTTTTGCTTTTTTTGTCTTAAATTTGAATCTATTAAGGTTGTTTTACCATTTTTTATTGTTTTTGTCTTTTGTTTGGTACATGAAATCTATTATATCATTTTTGATTATTTTCTACATCATTCATGCATATTTTCCATTAAATTTGACCTTTTACTAACTATTTATCACTAATAATAATACATTATTGTTCCCATTACATGATTTGAATGAATTATAATAGACCAAAATTGAAATCAGGTCTTTTTATGACCCATTTTCTGTTTTTTTTTTTCCTTCCACACATTTTCTTTTATCAGTGTGACTCCTCTTGCGCTTTGCCATCCATGCCAGTGCTCCTGTTCCAGTTTGCTTTTTAAATCTTCCTGTTTCAGCAGAGTGGTTGTAGCATGCAAAAGTGGCGCTCTTTTAACGTGACACACAGTGCGCGTGCACTGAGAATCCATTTCCCCATCCCCATCCCTTGCATCCTCATCTTTTAGACCAACCATCTTCATGTTCTCCTCATGAACCTTCTCTGTGGTCTTCCTCTTTTCCTCCTGCCTGGCAGCTCCATCTTCAACATCCTTTGTCCAGCATGTATATGCCCTATTCTCTCCTCTGTACATGTCCAAACCATCTCAACCTGGCTGGTCTTACTTTATCTCCAAACTTCTCAACCTGAGCTGTCCCTGTCTTCAAATCTGCCACCTCCAGCTCCACCTCTTGTTTTTTGTTAGTGTAAGACACAACTTTCTGTATAATTATATCTCACTACTGTCCTATTTTCATTGTAGGAAACTGGCCAGTCTGCATGAGACCACAAAGAGGCATTTTCCAACTGTAACACAGCTCTATAATACAACATCATGGATCCTCCAAACAGCACTTTTGGCAACACTTCACATGTCTATGTGCCTCCTCACAGCCTATGGGAGGCTATAACAATTGCTACAGTGTCAGCCATTGTCAGCTTGATTACAATAGTTGGTAATGTGCTGGTGATGCTGTCCTTCAAAGTAAACAGCCAACTTAAAACTGTAAACAACTACTACCTACTGAGTTTGGCCTTTGCTGACCTCATCATAGGAGTGCTATCCATGAACTTATACACCACATATATATTAATGGGTTACTGGTCCTTGGGGAACATTGCATGTGATCTCTGGCTTGCAGTGGATTATGTAGCCAGTAATGCTTCAGTTATGAACCTACTTGTTATCAGCTTTGACAGATACTTCTCCATTACAAGGCCACTGACTTACAGGGCAAAGAGGACTCCAAAGAGAGCAGCCATCATGATAGGCCTGGCATGGCTGGTGTCATTTGTCCTCTGGGCACCACCCATTTTATGCTGGCAGTACTTTGTTGGAAAAAGGGACGTGCCTGCAGACCAGTGCCAAATCCAGTTTTTAACACAGCCTGTGATCACATTTGGGACAGCCATTGCCGCATTCTATATCCCAGTCTCTATTATGACTATCCTTTATTGCAGGATTTACAAAGAGACACAAAAGCGGACAAAAGATCTAGCAGAGCTGCAAGGACTGACAACAGAAAACGTTCCAGAGGGGGTTAAACCACAGAAAAGCATCATTCGTTCTTGTTTTCATTTCACCAGAGAGAGGAGAGACCAGAGCCAGGCCTCCTGGTCCTCATCTAATCAAAGTAATGCCACAAAAACTACCACAAGGTCAGACGAGGCATGGGCCAAAGCAGACCAGATCACTTCTTTTAACAGCTACACATCATCAGATGAAGATGAACATCAGGTTTCAACAGAAACCCCACAAGGATCCTTCAAAGAGCCAGGAAGTGGACAGACCAATAAGAATGGACAGGTGGCTGATTATAGGGAAGATCAATATTTTGCCACTCCTCAAAAGAAGAACAGCAAAAAGTGCATCGCTTATAGGTTTAAACCTGGCTCAAAGGGTAAAAACGGCAGTCCAAAAAGTGCAACATCATGTCCACCTGAAGCAGAGCTGCCTGCTAAAAACGCCTCCCCCTCCTCCTGCTCCACGACCTCCAAACCCATGGACACCGCCCTGAAGAACCAAATCACTAAGAGAAAGAGGATGGTGCTGGTGAAGGAGAAGAAGGCAGCCCAGACTCTCAGTGCCATCCTCCTGGCCTTCATCCTCACATGGACACCATACAACATCATGGTGCTTATCTCCACTTTCTGTGCCAACTGCATTCCTACGTCCCTGTGGCACCTGGGCTACTGGCTGTGCTACGTCAACAGCACCATCAACCCCATGTGCTATGCTCTCTGCAACAAGACGTTCCAGAAGACCTTCCGCATGCTTCTACTGTGTCAGTGGAGGAAGAGGAGGAGAGGCGAGGACAAGCTGTACTGGGGTGGGCAAAACCCAAACGTAAACAACAAAATGACTTAATGTGGCACTGCAATATTACAGCAGATTTATTTTTCTCCACATGTTGGATTTTCTTGATGTAGTAGTCAGTGATCTTCTTCAGCATGAGGTGCCAGATGTAGTTTTTGTTTTACAAACATGCTGATTGAATCTGAGCTGAGCCTGATGCAGCACTTAAACATCTGTATCTGATGGTTGCAGGAAGGAAACCACACTAAGGTGCAGGCACATTCTCACATGATTAAAGGTTAATGAAAAGGTTCAGATGTTTTCAAGTCTATCTTAAAGGGATATGCTACTGATTCTACACATCAGATCTGTTTACAGGTAAAAGTTGCATGGCTGCTGAGGGAGCTGTGTGAAGTATGAGTGTCTGTGATGTTTAAAAATTAAATATCAATATTGTGTCAATAATGCACATATGATAATCGTAAATAATTGTGTAATTTTTCTTTTTGTACGCTTTTGTATAGTTATGGTTAGACTGTATCACCACCTCCATGCATTTGTATTGTGAGTTTAATTAATGTAAAAGACAACACTCAATAAAGTTATAGATGAATTTGACTGATAGAATTATTGCTATTTTCCAGATGTTCTATAGATACCACGATACTGACATTAAAGTGATATCATGACAGCCCTAGTTTGATAAACGGCCTTATGTCACATCACTTAAGTAACTGTCACCTTTGGACAAAGTTTTAAGTGGGGATTTGATTTTAGAAATCAGTGATCTTACCAAACCTCAACTCTGCATGAATCTGGCTCAAAGCTACAGTCATGTGAAAAAGAAAGTTTTCTCACCACTCTATACAGCATGTGGAAAATCACAAGTACAATCCATGTTTCAGTAGCTTGTAGAACCACATTTAGCAGCAATAACTTGAAGTAATGGTTTTCTGTATGAGTTTATCAGTCTCTCACATCTTTGAGGAGGAGTTTTGGCCCATTCCTCTTCACAGTGTTGCTTCAGTTCATTGAGCTTCGCTGGCATAACATCCCCACTTTGGTCTCATCTGCCCAAAGGACATTGTTCCAGAGGTCTTGTGATTTGTTCAGATTTGCAAACCTACGCCGTGCTGTCGTGTTCTTTATAGAGAGACTGTCTGGCAACTCTTCCAAACAAGTCATCTTTTCCTAAATGTACTGTCATGAAATTTAATATTTAACATTCTAACTGAGGCCTATAGAGTGTCTGAGATATAGCTCTTGGGTTTTTGCAATGTCTAATCTTCAGGTGAATTTGCTGGGAAATCCACTCCTGGGAAGCTTGGCAGCTGTCCTGAATGTTTTTCATTTGTGAATAATCTTTCTTACTGCAGAATGATGGACTTCAAATCATTTGGAAATGGCCTTATAAACCTTCCTAGAGTGATAGGCAGCAACATTTGCTTCTCTGAGATCACTGCTGACGTCTTTCCTCTTTGGCAAAACTGCCAAAACTTCTACTTTTATAGAGGTGGTCACACTTGTTGATGAATCAATCAAGTGCTTTAGATTAGAAGCATCTGGCTGCTACTCGCCTTCCCCTCTAAATTCCTATGGAAGCAGTAAAGGTGTACTTTTTCAGAGGACTGTACAGAGTTCTGTGAAAACTTTCTTTTTCAGATGACTGTACAATAGCCCATACGAGCTAGACACACACAAAAATCTGAACAAAGTGTCTGTGGTTAAGTTATATGGTGGGTAAAGATGGCACTGTTTTTGAAAAGTAATAAGAAAGCCCAGGAATTGGACACATCTCCAATTGAACTCCATCAGATTTGAATCCTGTTTGTAATAGTTCATCATGAGTAATTGGAATGCAAAAGGTAATCATGATACTTACATGCTCACATGTATGCTGAAGAAGTCCGTCATTTTCATTCTTCATCCTCCCCATACAACTATCTCTTTGCAACTTGAGTCGGATACAAACGTACGCAGACAACAAAATGACAAAACCTAACAATGATTTGTCTTTTGGTACATATCAGTATATCTAAACACTGACCAGTCAATTTTTTATTGAAAGTGACAAAATATACATAAAAAGGACAAGAAACAAAAGGGACAGAATGAGGTAAATCCAGTGACAACACTAATATAGCCACAACAGGGGTCAAACTCTTCTTCTTACCTAAACTCGCCTCTTTCTCATTAACCCTTTGTGTGTTCATAAATCACTTTAAACAATTTCCCCCCTGAGATTAATGAAGTATTCTGATTCTGTTTCTGACTTTATCCATTTGATTTTGTTGAAAAACACAAACTGCTTGCTTTATTGCTGCTGACCTCGATTTCTGTGTTCATAAAAAGAACTTAACACCCCTGTGAAACTTTCATGTTGAGCAGACAATTTGTTTTGTACATTTTTACCATTTGTGTTTTTCTCCATTTCAGCACCTGCGGATTGCCTTGTTTTTGTGCTGCTTAAATGTCACTTGCAGCAACCCTGTCCATACGTTTTGTGACTTCTTTTTAAAAATATTTTGCCTTTGCACACCACCACCGTGAATTTTAAATCAAACAAAGCAGACTTTCAACTTCAGCTGAAAGGGTTTGACATAAGATTTGCATTAACTGTTCATGAATTACAGCCAATTATATGCATAGTCATTTTTAGAGTCTCAAAAGTAATGGGAGAAACTGTTTGGGTCAAACTTGACACGTTCTGACATTTGACAGCAGTAAAAATACCATAAATGTTGCTCTTTTTGATTGAAATTTGATGACTTTTCCTAAAGTGACCCAAAATGCACAAAAATGAAAATAGTTTACAATTTTATATTTTTGTATAGGTGCTACAAATGTTTGTAGACTGAGGCTGTTTTGGGTCAATTTTGACCTGCACCATACTGTGAAGGCATAAAATATGAACAGCATGTTAAGGGTTAAATGGGACTGTTTATATTACTTAATAAAAATCCTTTGCAGTCAGTGACTGCCTGAAATCTAAAAACATCTTGAAATGCTGCACTTCCTTCCTTGAGATCCTCTGCCAGGCCTTTACTCCAGCTACCTTCAGTTTGTTGACTGTTTGTGGATCACTCCTAAAGTTTTTTGCTATCTGATAGGTTTATTTTTTTAAGCCTAAAATATGCCTCTGTATCTCGCATCATCATCTCCTTGAACCTCATATTGACAGCTTCAGTGAAAAGCTATCAATTGCAAGTTTAACACTTAGAAGCAACTCCAGATTTTTTTTCTGCTCAGTTTCTCCCGGAGTAATGATGGAGCAGGCCTCACCTGGCCATGAAACTGCTTGAGTACATTTATTTGAGCCTCTGAAAATGGGGGACTATGTATAAAAACTTCTGTAATGCCAGTTAATGCAATTCTTTTGTCAGACAACTTGAATTAAAGCTCAAAGTCTGCACTTCGATCACATTTTGACTGCTTGATTTAAAATTCATTGTAGTGGTGTACAGAGGCAAAAATACAAAACTTAACTTATGAAGCTAACCGGTAAACGGATGGACTGACAATCAACTTATTTTTTAATCTTTATTGTTTTGCTACAAAGTTGGACAAAAGTTGATTTTTGCCTCTTTGCTTTCTGACAATGTAAGTATAAAAATAAAATAAAATTCAGATGATCAGTTATTATAAACTTTCATTCTTTGAGACAGCTAAACACTATTAATAGTCTCATTTCTACATTTTTCACATTATAAAGGTTTCCCGTTTTATTGCCAGAAAATGCAGATTTAATAAATTACTTTGCTGGCTTTTGCTATACTTTGTAAATGCAGTCAGCTAGGAGGGAATGGGTAAATTGATGTCATGTTATCAATTACACTGTTTAACAATGTACTGAAAACAGATTTAGCCAAAGTATTTTTTTTATGTATTTGGTAATGTTTGTCCTGGTCTCATTTGAAGAGATTATAATTACAGCCCTACTGTAATATTGTCCTTTATTATGTTGTTACACAGCAGCTTCCAGTCCAAATCAAGAATTCCGTTTACGTCAACATTTTAGTCTGAACTGCTTATTACATGTTTATATAGTGAAAAAAGTAAAGTGCCAATTTGCACAGGATTAGGTAAGCCCTGTTTAAAATGTACAAATGAACTGTAACTTTTGCAAGTGGAAACCCACACTGTAAATTTCTCTCCTTCCATCAGGATTGTGAAACTTCAGGATAGCCTCCAAAAAGGGTAATTTCTGCTGAAAAGATGCAACTCTAAAAAAATACCCAATGAAGATGGTGACACCTTCTTTAGCTCCAGGAATTTGGAATTTGTCCTTCCCTCTTCTGTTAGAGGAAGGGTTAGTCTCATACTACATTTCCAGTTATACAGATTAATTTAAAAAATACTCCCTGTACATACAGACAACTATACCTGGTTTACTTATCAAAGAAAACCAAAAAACATGATAATCCAACACGAAGAAACTTTATGTAACATGTTCACTAGGTGGACTTGCAAACACGTGTGCAATAGGTTCCTTGAATCCAAATCAGAGAACCAACCAACAATACCCCACTTTATATCATTGGTCTGTCATGGTCTGATTACAGCAGTAATAATCACCTGTGTTAATCAACATATACTGTGTGAGTATGTGAGTGAAAAACTCTGATCCCATCATTTCAACCTCATAAAATCAATAACCCTCTTTTATTCTATTGCTCACTTGTACTATATATAAAGGACACAGCATATGCTTACATATTTCAAAATACATCTATAGTATCAATAATATATTTTATTGATTATGTAGGATTTTACACCTCACAAATGGTAAATGTAAATTGCTAGCGAATGTATTTTCTTCTGTTTTCTATCTTGGCTCTTACAGTTGATATTTGATCACGTGTTTAAGGGCTAATCTGTATTTATGTGCATTTACAGCTGTGTTAGTTTAACAGTGGTAATATGAAATGTAAGATTATTTATGGACACCTTTACTCTTGTCAATATTCTTATTACTGAAAAAAGGTCATGTATTGTAAGCCTGACCTCCCCACGTCGCTGACGGATGAGTGACGCTGTTGTAAATTATTGCATCTTTTTTGTCCATTACGATGTAATGTCAAATGTATCTTTCTAAACTTTGTGCCTTTTGTTCTGCTCATAGTGGCAAAATTGCTTTGTGGAGGAACCTGTGCTTACTGTCTGTCTGCAGTTCTGAAAGTGTCTTTGTGTAACAACACATACCGTAAAATACAAACTTAAAGGCAGAATTTTTATCACCAACACACATGGCGAACATGATCTGATTTGTCAATAATTCCTTTTTGAGAGGCGAGGCATATGATTACCAAACGCCACCATTTGCCTAATCAAACGTGCCATGTACCAATGCCATGACTCTTTGTAAACAGATTCCAGACGTCACTGGAGGTCTTACTGGTCCCAAGACTCCAGGTCAGCACAGTTGTTCTGCATTGAAAGTCTCTTTGCTCTAATGCAACACCAAATGAAAACAACAAAACCGAGAATTAACTGGAGTCAGCGTAGCCACAGCTTGATAAAGCTCAGTTGACATGTTGTTGTTGAAACATTAATTTGAGTAAGATATTTAGCATGATGAACGGAAATAGCCACTAAATGGATTTGGGCCGAGAGCCACAGTCATGCTCGAGACTTTAGAAAGCATTAGAAAAGCCGGCACATTTTAAATTCTGTATATTATTATTATTAAATAATAATAATCATAATATTTCATGTGCTGTAACAAAGAATTTCCAAAACATGGGATAAATAAAGTATTTCTTATGTTAACCTATTTTGGCCTCTTCACTGAATTTGTTTAATAATGAAATTATGGGATACTGCTATCTGCATTCATTCATGTAATGAATGGCTCATTCTTACCTTTGGAAAGGACAATTTGATGAAATTACGGGACTGTGCAATAGTCTTAATCCACATTTCATTTCTTTATATTTTGCCTAGAAAATGGGAAGTTGCAAAGCCTTACTGTAACATGTAGAAACATAAATGGAAATACAATATAACGCAAAAAAGAATTTGTAAATTTCTAATGAGTTCGAAAGTCAGTGATTGGTATGACTACCTTTATTCTTCAACACAGCTTTAGTCAAGCTTTCTTGTTTTCTTTAAATACTTTTCAGGATTAGTTCTCCAGTCTTCTTGAAGGACATTTCAAAGCTTTTTTTTGGATGTTGGCTGCTTTTTGTTTTGTTCTCAGTCTAAGTGATCCCACACTGTTTCAGTAATGTTTAGGTCACGCCATAAGACCTGTTGCCACAGATTTTCAGTCCAGTTCTTGTGTTGGCATACCTCAGCCTTTTCTCCCTGTATGTCTATAAACAAAATATCACAACACTGATCATGTCTTGTTATTTGTTGTTATGGGAACAAATGTGTTTTTGCAATAGGATACTAGTAACAAAGTGCCCAAACATACCATTTTAAATTGGTTCTTTGCTAAGTTTTCTGTTATGTGTAGACACAACACTGGTTCATCTCTTGTGTTAGATGTGATTTTTTATGCTTGGATGATTCATAGGTCAGGTTAAGCAGTTTAACAAAAAACACCTTCCTCAGATGATGGGCTGGCACAAGGACTGGACTGAAAATGAAAAAGAAAAAGCATCCAACGTCTAAAGAAAACCTCAAGAACGACTGCCCAAGGTCATTTTAAAAAAACTGAAAGAAAGTCTGATTCCTTGGAAGCAAAATATAAAAAACATGAGGAAAGGCTTAAGACCTATGCACAGTACTGTGGGTACTACCTATGGGATCCATTTTTTCAAAGCCAATAATATCACAACATCTTCATCAAAAAAGAAACTGATTACATCCAAGCTGACTTGAATCACGACACTTTCAGGACTTCTTGTCCACTCTGGCTTGAATGGTAACTTTCAGATTAAAAGATATTCAATGAAGCTTTCTCAAAAACTTATATTTGCATTCATTGCTTCTCACCACAACATATTCTGTGTATCTGATACATCTACAGGATGAATTCTCTTCTCCATAAAAGCCAATTTTAGAGTATTTTTGGAGCTTGATGTGTTTATTACGACATTGTTCTGCCCCAGTGGGCCAGCATGCACAACAATAACACCCAGAAGCTGAAGCAGTTAATTGGAACTCAGCCAGCAAACGTGTATTTTTTCTCTTTATTTACCTACATGCTTTTCCTACCTTGACAGGCCATTATGTTTTCCCCTGGAAAAAGGGAAGACAAGACGAGTCATCTTGTTGCGTTACCACTGCCAAGTACTGATAAGTGTAATGGCAGGAATATACAGTAAACATAATCTCACATACATGCATGTGATGCAAACAAAACAAAAACCCACTCTTGCTTACGTCAGTGTAACTTTGAAGCCAAAAATCAAAACCATAGCAACAATTGAGCTTTCATGCTCAAAGAGCCATCTCCATATCAAATGCAGAAATGCTGATGAACATATATGGCTGAAAGTTCAGGAAAGAGCTGGTGACTCAGCTGAGCTCATTTTGTTCAACCACTTTATTCATTAAACTTACTCCTAATTATTTCAATTTAAAGCCCATCCTGTCAGCAATAAGGATATTTCTCAAAAACACATTTAAAGGACTTTAATATGGACTTCATCTATTTTATTAAAAGTAAAAGCAGTTACACTTTGTAGAGATTTTAAAAAGCAACCATACAGCTCTTTCTCTTTGCACTTCCAGTGAGTATTATTTTAATTTTTACACCTCAGGCACATAATGCGAATCCTAACCATACAGTTCACCACAATAATCCATAAAATGAGAAAATCGTGTTTTCACTCAAACAAAAGAATTGGTGTGAAATAAAAACACAGTTGTCATATACCATTGTGGTTTATTTATCTAGGCTTTTAAATAAGAATTTATCTGTCTTAAAATTGAATTTATCTTCATTCACAGTCGTATTACTGAAATTATTTAAACAAGAAACTCTCTGAATATGTATATATGCTCTTTTTCAGGTAGTGGAATTAGCAGCAGTGGAAAAAACACAATGGAGTTTTAAAACGAAAAAGACTGATGAGTGGTAGGGTCGTATATAGAACGCATAGCGCAATGAAGAATACCAGCTTTTGCAAAAAATTTTATCAGTGCATTAAGAAAAAAAATTATTATTCTCAGCTTCCAATAGCATATTAGGAATCTAGTTGTGTTCAAAACATCTATTAATAAAGAAATCTGTACAATAAACCCAGAGAAAAAAAATGACACTTTAAAATCTTGCTTCCATGGCATAAATCAAGCATTTTTTTAGGCAGATTTTTGGGAGGCATGTACAATACTACCTCCTCTTGGCAGCTGGCCTGGTGCCCTTGCTGCTGCTGCTGCCTGCCTTGCTGGAGCCCTTGGAGCCAGAGAAGAGCTTGGTCATAAGCTCGGAGACGTCAGGAAGCTCAGGGTTGGGGTTCAGCATGTTCATGGACTGCTCCATTTCCTGTAAAGAAAGGGAGGCAGAGAATGAACAGCTGTTGATTGCGAGATGTAGGCTGCGGATAGATTAGATGTCCTCTCTGATGTTAAAAATGCATCACAATCATTGACATATGTCACTGTTAGAATAAGCACTTCAAAATAAAGCAAGAATAGGGTTAGGATTTTATTCAAGTAAATATCACAAAGTCTATTCTTGCAGGAACTTGTGCTATGCACAGTTGAAATAATAAATCCTTATCAAACTAATCAGAATAGTGCCACTACAGCTCAGAGACACTGGACAATGAACTAAAATTGTACTCAACACTTATTATGTACCTTTCTCATCTCTGGGTCATTGGTGTTGACCACCTTGGGCAGCAAAACAATGATGAGCAGTGGAAGAACCATCATCATGACCTGCAACAAAGACATGACATTTAAAGGACAAATTCAGACGTAATAAATTAATCTTTGGAATTAGTATCTGTGTAGTCTTGATCCTAAAAAGTATGACAACTATACAATGAGAAAATACAGCTTGTTTTTTTTTTCAACTGTTGGCTCTGTATGTCAGCATTGAAGCCTCTCCCACCTGTAGTTCAAACCTTCTGTTTGTGAAGGGCAACCAATCAGGAAAAAAACCACTTGTATAAAAGGAAGCTGGCCTTAAAAAAGAGGAACTCAAACAAACTTCAGTCAGTGGATGAAATACACTGCACTATGTAAATCAGGTTTATTTTTAATCTGTGAAGCATGCAAAGCTACTTAAGTAGAGCATAAGAATGAAAAATGCATACGGAAATAAGTATAATAGGCTCATTTTAAGCATTGAAAATAAGACCTAATGCTTAAGGCAGATGTAATTATAAAGGGCCAGATCAATATTGCATATCAGCTTATCAAACATCTATTTGTTATAATAACTAGTTCTCAAATGGAGCTACTGTCGATAGCATCTAAAAGTGCAAAATGAAAGAAAGCATCTGCTCAGTGTTTGGGTAATGGCAGGGACCTTGGAAAACCTTCTTCCCTGTAAAGTCACTGTCACACCATGACGATTTAACAAGCGTATGCTGGCGTAGGAAAAAACTGCAAGTACATCAATTATGCTCTAGGGAAGTTTTATATGTGTTAAGAACACGCATAATTACACCGGTCTACGAGGTAGCACAGCGAGGTTGTGGGAAAGTTTTGAGCACACACAAAACTTCTGACGCTTGCCAGCATATGGCTCTTATGTCTTGCATACGAGGACCGTATGTTGCAGGTACTTAATGCAATCAGAGACTGACGTTACTCATGTCCAAATACATGGAGATAATGTCTAGCGTAACCAAAATTTATTAATAACTATGAGTAACATGTTTTTAACATGTGTACCATATATCAAACATACCTCCAACACATATTGCCGTTTGTAGATGTATTTGACGTGAGCCAGTCGAACTGAACACGTTTCCCACACAGGTGTCGAATAATTGCATCTGTGGTGCGTTTAAATGGAGTGGTATAAATGGGCTTCAAGTTGTGAATGCCGGCAGCACGCTAGCATATATGTTCTGTATACGTCCATTTAACATCATTGTTCTGTGTATACCAGCGTTTTTAGAGGAATCTGAATGTGTCGGCATAAGCTTGTTAAATTGACATGGTGTGACAGGGCCCTAAGAAGATGCTGGCCTGAAAAAAATTTCAGAACCCTTTGCAGTAAATCATAAGGTTGTTTGGTTAACAGGCAACAATCATCACTGACTCCATTAATCCTGGGCCTATACTTGTATAAACTGTTCCACATATATATCATACACATCTGTCTAACACAACAACAAGATGTATGCATTTTGCACATATCCACCAAGTTCAGTGCATTGTCATACCATTGGGTTCATAAGGAAGTCTGTCCAACCCCAGGTTTCCCTCTTCATAAAGTAGCTGTGAGGTCCAGAAGCCCTGATTTGAAGAGGGTATGGCTGACGAATTACCTCTGAAGTTTTGATGTAGTTCACAAGACGTGCTCTGTGAAATGACACATCGATTCTGTGGGTTAGAACTGCTTTAAAAGAAACAAATAAAGTCCCACTAATTTACAAAGCGTGTTCACATGACATGAACCATACAGTACTTGCTTTGGGTTTTTCACCATCGTAACCTTACCTCATTTTACCCTTGGATGTGATATCAACACGCACAGGCTCAAATCTATAGGTGGGGGTAACAACTTCCACGACATAAGATCCTGAAGGGACGTCATTCACGGCAAAACTTCCATCCGTTCTGTAACAATAATTGTACACATATATTCATTTTAAAAGAACATCTACATTAATTTAACCTAAGGCAGGTCTAATAGTAATGCAATAAATGGGGTGAAGTAAATAAAATTTTGGCACCATATGTTAGCCTAATGTAAATGTGCTTTACTAAGAAAAATTAATAAATTTGGAATACAGATGTCCCTCCAAATGGACCCAGCATCTTCAATTCTGCCACCTGCAGATCCATCGCCTGTCTTTTTCTCAGTGCCACTGTGTCCAAACCATTTGTAAACCTACACTTTCATGCTTGCCGCCATCCTTCTGCCACAAATTATCCCCGACAACTGTCTCCACCAACTCCACCTGCCTCACTCTCATTCACATATGTACTCTGTCTTGCCTCTACTGACTTTCGTTCCTCTTCTCTCCGGTGCATGCCTCCACCTGTTCCCTATGCTCACTACAGATTAGAATGTTATCTGCAAACATCATAGTCCACGGAGACTCCTGCCTGACCTCATCTGTCAACCTGTCCTCATCTGTCAACCTGTCCTCTCTTCTGAACCTAGCTTTAACAACACTTTTCCATTACCTCATGGCCGATCATCTCTACACCTGCTTTGTTCAGGACTGCACAGCATTTTTATCTATTTTTCCTTGTCCCACATTTTGAGACGATGTCCCACACTTAGATTGGTTCAATAGATCTCAAAAAACCACAGTGAATGACAGTTTTCTAGAGTCTTATTCAATGAGTGAGAAGAAAACAGGCAGGACTTTCTGCTCAGGAGTTCCTGAGAATTGGAAAAATAATTCTGGCAGAAATATTTTTCCAATTCTCATGGGGGGAGAATACAACGTGAAGGAAGACAGTACACATGAGTCGCAAAAAGTGGTAATTTACAGTCTATAGAAGCATTTCAACTTAAAACCAAAGATTACAAGACAGATGATGCAACAGTGACTGAAATGACCAGAATTTAACACATTGTGCAGCAAAGCCAATCAACATCAGCAGGTTGTAGTAATAAACTGGTGTTGGTCATTTTTCCAGATTCATACATTTGAAAATCATATAATGAGGTTGAGGAGGAGCAGCGGTTACAGTTTCAGTCAGGTGCTTTTCCAGGCTGCTAGAAGTGCACTGGCTGTGTAAGTTTGCCCGCAGTCGATGCAGTGATGGACAAAACTGACATCTCTTCGAGGTTTTGTTCCCTCATATTAAGACTCTACAAGAAACAATGAAATAACTTAAATCTCGTTGTTTTAAAGAAACAGTTGGGTCATGTGTTCACATGTGTTGCTTGAGAAAATGAAGAAAGGGTGACCTAAAGTATAAGAGTAAGAAACATTGAAAAATTAATCTCAATTCAATTCAATTTTTGAATTGAACTGAATTGAATTGAGATTAATTTTTTAATCTAAGAATGGATCAAGTGTATATGAACACTTGTAATGCCTAAGGAAGTACCTTAATCTAAAGGAATTACTTCTGTTCTTTGGATATACTACAAAGGACGATTAGGGACACAAAAAACAAAACAAAAAACATTTTAAAAAATGTTTTACACTTTAAGAATACATTTGAAATAGTATTTAAAGCAATTTGGAGAGTAAAGTTGCCATCATTAGCGCACAGCTGCTAGAGCCTCTACAAAATGCATAGGGTAGATGAGTTAGTGAAATCTTAGGTCAGAATCAAGTTTTAGTAATAGAGATGTTATTTCTGTTTTAGCACATAAACACAGTGTGGTTCTAAGTACTGGAACCTTGATGAGATGGTGCAGAAAACTGTGTCTGTTTCGAAGAAAGACACTCACAAATTTGGAAGAGTTGGCCACATTTGTGCAAAATGAAACAACTGGTAATGGACAGGTGCAAAGATATTGATGGTTACACCTTCATGCACGGCAGAGAGCTCATGCTGTATCTCAAGATACAATAAAACAGCTGATCAAGCTGTTCGGTGCTGAAGGTGTGGAGCTCAGTGGTCTCACCGTCTCAGACATTATCGCAGCAAAGGTAAGACTGAAGCCATATGGCATTGCCATCCAGTGTCTTAAAATAGTATTTTGACTTTTTTCCTGTAAATATTAAACATTAAAAACTAGAAAAACACTCACAGAGTGCAGACCTCCGCCAAGCATGATCCAAGGCATTATCATCAAAGCCACCAACATCAAAGGCATGATCATCACAGTGCCTTTGATGATAACGATTGCACACAGATATCTGAGATCTGATATCACTATTACTTTAATAGTTATTGATTTCAGGATTTTTTGTTTGGCATGATCTCATCTTCTTCCCAAAATGTAATCACCTCTTCCTTTTATGAAGTGAAGTCCATAAAAAAAAATTTCAGCCAAATCCATTCATATGTTTTTGAGTTATTTTGCACACAGACAGACCAATGGCGGTGAAAACATATACCTCCGCCATCTTGGCGAAGGTCAAGAATCCTAGTGTGTTCTAATGCTCATGCATTATATACAACCCTGGGCTCACCCTCCGTTTCTCGTATTGATTCTTTATTTTTAAAAAAAAGGAATATGTGTGCGTAGTGTAAACAGACTGTGTTATGACAACAGTAAACCTGAACCCGCACAGCCTATCGTGAACTATTTTTAGAAGCCAGTTACACAAACAAACAAACCAAACTTTATTGATTCCCGGGGGGGAAATTAGATTGCCGAAAGTCCCACAGGGAGTACACACGAAACAATTACACGTAGCATGGAGTGAGGGAGGTTGGCATACAAGGATGCCATTTCAGGCGCCAGAGAGCAATGTGGGGTTTGGTGCCTTGCTCAAGGGTACCTCGGCAATGATCAGAGGGGTGACGTTTTTCACAATGTACGTATGAGTTTCAAACAAATAATCTCTTCCTCCCACGTTTGGTGTGTTGGGATCTGGTCTGCCTACACCAGCATTCTCCCCAAGGGGTCGCCACAGCAGATTAAAGGCAGCGGTTTTATGCCGGATGCCCTTCCTGACGCAACCCACCGTGGTGAGAGGGGGCTTGTGTCCCCACCTGGAATCGAACCAGGGACCTTTCATTTGTAAGGCTACCGTGTAAACCACTACACTGAGGGGGACACTGCTACATCAACAGGAACGAGTCGTGTAAATACGCTCCGTCTGTTGCGTCAGTGTTTACTGCAATCACAGGTAAGCCTCCTGTGGCCACCGTCTGTTGTGGTTACAGCGGCAAGACCGAAAAAGCCCCGTTATGAAAGCAACGACTAATTCTGTGACATTCAGGCAGCAGGTACACGCACAGTTGTTAAGCTGTAAACTGGCTGCCGCCCTTAGGAAGTGTCGTCTGCCTTCGTTACTTCATGCTTGACCCTGAACCCCTAGCTAGCAGTGCTAATGCTACCTCCTTAAATAGCACGCCATAGGCAGCTAATGGGCACGACCGTCCGCGTTTCTTACCTCAAAAATCCCACATATTCTTCACCCTCCACCAGGACTCTGGCGGTGGAGACCCAGTCTTGCGTTCTCACCCCGGGAACTATCGCTCTGCCCTCGATTTTAAACCGATCTCCGCTCGTCTGCGCGGACGCGGCTGCGCCAGGCCCCGCTTCCATATCGGTGAAACACCACGCCACACCGAGCGCAGCCTGCACAGCGACCCACAGCAGCGGGATTCTTTCTCCGTGCCACATCCTGCCTGTCTTTAATCAACCAAAAATTACTTTTAGCAGCTTCTGCGTCAACATGTACTCAACAGCAGTTTGGCGATGGAGCGGAAGACTCGCTGCATCAGCTGTCCCTGCGGGAAATGACGTCACTTCCAAAAAAAAACTTTATTGTACAAAGAACGACACGTAAACAAAGCTTCTGTTAAAGATGTCACTTTTTAAATCTCGAATTCTAACTTCTTCTTCTTCTTTCGGCTGCTCCCGTTAGGGGTCGCCACAGCAGATCATCTGCCTCCATCTCACCCTATCCCTTGCATCCTCTTCCCTCACACCAACCCTCTGCATGTCCTCCTTCACTACATCCATCAATCTTCTCTGTGGTCTTCCTCTTCT
Source organism: Etroplus canarensis (assembly GCA_015106775.1). NCBI lineage: Eukaryota > Metazoa > Chordata > Actinopteri > Cichliformes > Cichlidae > Etroplus > Etroplus canarensis. The sequence continues at coordinate 285 of VUQH01041703.1, read as the reverse complement.
CCTCCTGCCTGGCAGCTCCATCTTCAACATCCTTTGTCCAATATATCCACTATCTCTCCTCTGAACATGTCCAAACCATCTCAGCCTTGCCTCTCTGACTTTGTCTCCAAGCTTCTCAACATGAGCTGTCCCTCTGATGTACTCATTTCTAATCCTGCCCATCCTGGTCACTCCCAGGGAAAATCTCAACATCTTCAACTCTGCCACCTCTAGCTCCATCTCCTGTCTTTTTGTCAGTGCCATCATCTCCAAACCATACATCATAGCAGGTCTCAATACTGTCTT